>PVJH01032552.1:0-17170 GCA_004026705.1 Nesogale talazaci | reverse complement strand
AAGCACGGAGAAAAAGCCCATCAACTACCGTCAGGAATCTGTCTTGGCGGCTGATCTCCAGGCCCAGGAAGGACCGACATCTTCTCTCTACCACGTATGGTCTGTAGCCCAGCTCTTGTGCACATGTATATTTCATCCCTAATATAGGAAGTTGCTGATGGCACATAGCTGAATTCACCCCTACCTGCAGTCACCCTGGGTCTCTCCCTCCCACCTGCCCCTTGCCTCTTAGAGGCTGGGCCAAAGGGACACATAATATTGCCAAGGTCTGGGCACTTCCAAACACCCAACACCAAATCATATACAGTTAAACTGAGAAACTACATTCATTACGACAGTATTAGCAGGGAGAGGAGGGTGAAGTGAGGGGGTAAGGACACCTTCCAGCAGCAGGACATGACAAAGAGTGGTAGGATATTTGAGCCCAGAAAGGTGTCTCATACCTCCCTCTCCCCGCAGAGAGACTGAGGTGGCTTCAGCTTACATGACTTAGAAGACAGGGAACTGTCCCGGTTTCTCTCCCGTCCGGGGTACTCTCTGGAAGCTGGCCTGGGACCGAATGCCATTTCCCGGCTGCCTCTAGCTCAGTAGTTGCCGAATCTCCTTGTGCATGTGACAGAGAAAGTCCACGTAGGACGCTCCTCCACTCAGGCTCTTGTCTTCCACCAGGAAGTGCTTGAACAACATCTCCAGTTTGTCCTCCTGCTTCACCACGATAAGCTATGGCCAGAATGCAGGGTGATGAGGCAGGGGGCAAGGGGGGTTAACAGGTTCTGAAACCCCATCGCCCAATCCTCCCCAACCCACTTCCAGCTGAAGACCTGACAAGATTGAAACTCGGGGTTGAGGATTAGTGTTACCTTCATGTACCGCGATCTCTGCACCCTTAAGTTATCGATGAGGCCTCGCACTTTCTTAGATAGTGGATTATCCAGAACTGGCAGAACACTCTGGAACACAAAATTCATTCATCCCTGGGTAAGGTACCCTGAGTCAACGTAAGATGAAGCAGCACTTCCTTATGTATCTTTTGTGTGTGGGCATCACTGCCCCCTGGTGGGAGGAGGCCCAGCCTTGCTCCTGGAGAGCTGCTGCTGGATATGAACCGCCAACCCTGTGGGCCGCAGTCCCTTACACAATCACTACGGCGGCGCTGCCGCCGCCGCCGCTGCCGCCGGGGCTCAGCCCTCCTTATGTATCTTATCAGGGGAAACAGCTCGCTCCCACCCTGGCTTGATCCGCTTCCTCAATCGGCTTCCTCAACTACAACATCCCCTTTCAAATACACAGTCTCGGCCCTCACCAAGCCACTGGTGATATGACTGAAGGAGGATACGCTGAAGAGGTTCTGGACCACACCCTGCTGGACACTGGCGCCCACCCAGAGGAAAAGGTTGAGCCCATTCTCCAGCAAATAAATGTCTCCGCTGCTTAGACGCTCTTCAGACGCTCGAACTGCTGGTGGCTCAGTGGTATTCTCAATGGGAGATTTAGTCTGGACAAAAGGAATGGGACAAAAGGTTATGAAGGATCACAAGACAAGTCTGCTCCCACCAGAGGAAAATGAAAAAGCATAAACTGAGTCATTGGTTTGCTTTTCTTCTCCCCAGAAAACAAAGTCCCTAGAGACCACTCAAACTGCTAGGGTCTTGGTAGCTGTCTGACATTATCTGATAATGCATGTCCTTCTATTCCTGAACTTCGAAGATGCCCCTTTCTTCATGCAGCGTCTCACACTACAACCCTCAATCGCACCAACGGTAGGAGCCGCGGGTAGAAAAAGACATTGGTCTCAGCTACGTCCATGGAGGTAACCAGCTGTCGGACATAGGCTCGGTCATCAGTGGTGACTTCAGCTCCAGGCTGCAGGACATCACTCTTCAACACGCAGTTCAGGTAAACGGGGAGTAGCTTCATGCACTCAGGAAGGATCAACTGAGATGGATCAAAATAAAGTCAAGGATTCGGAGCCATCCCTGCCATGTGCAAAGTCTTTCCCCACAACCCTTCCTCCGTGCCTGCCCTACCTGCCCGGCAGAGGAAGGGCTGGCGCAGTTCTTTCGGTAACAGGCCAGGATTTGGGCACACTGGGTGATGAGCGTGTCACGAACAGTCTTCACAGGGCTGTTCAGGACCCCCCGGTATGCTGGGTGGGAGAGAGCACACAGGTCAACTTCCTGCCGTCACACCTGTCCCGGAATGTCAGTGTGTCAGTCAAACTGGACCAGCCCCCCTTGGCCTCTCCCTCACCAAACTTGGCCATGTAGTTGATGAGCGTATCAGTCTCGCAGTTCCGATACAGGTCGGCCAGCTGAGTGCAGCAGTTCAAGGCCAGGTTGTGGATACGGAGCCGACGCTGCCCTGCACAGCTGGTGTAAAGCAGGGCACACTAGGACAAGGAATGAAGAGGGGAGCCCTGAAAACCCACTCCTTTGTGACACCATTAAGTTAAACTAGAGGGAGACGGGAGCCCTCCCTGCCCATCCCGCCCCCTTTCCTGAAGCCATCTATCATCAGAGATGACACTCGACCTCCCCCTGCCTGGGCACGGCCTCTGGCTTGTCACCTGAAGGAGGGCTCCGCTCTCCTCATTAAGCCGGTCGTCGTGCTTGAACTCTACAGTGACAGTCTTGTCCACGTCCAGCCCAGCTAGCTCCACATCGGTTGTGTTGCTCATGTAGAAGGCCCCCAAAAAATCTACCGCACGGATACCTGAGGCCGCACAGGCAGGGTCAAGGCTGAACGGTGTGGCAGGTGCCATGTGGCTCCCTCCTACGTGTAGTGCCCCCACCCCACCCCCACGGCCCGCTTCTCCAACCAGGACTGACCAGTGCTTGTTCGCACCCGCATCACAGCGTCAAAGCCAACAACCTTCTGGACATCCCGACACAGGTCACTCAGGAACCGTTCCTGGTCGTTCTCCACCTGCGGCGACCCCCCAGGTCTAAAGTCACGTTGTGACAGTCTCTCAGCAGCCCCTCCCTTCTATAGTCTGCTGCGTAGTACTGGCAGCAACAGTGACGATGGCTAATGACGCTAAGGAGGACGGCTTTCGAAGCACTGAGCATGCACCAGGTCTGACACCAAGCGATTTACAAGATCTCATTGACCTCTGATGACCAGTCCTAGTACAGAATTATGAGGACTCCACGTCACAGATAGCGCAGTGAGAGTTACACAGTTTCTCCCAAGTTGTATCCCTACTGAACGATAAACATTAGCTCAGAACTGATTCTTAGGTTCCGTGCTCTGAACCCCACACTTTCAGGGCTCTCGCTCCTTTACACGAAGCAGTCTGCCTCGGACGGTTCCTACCTGACAGATAAGAGAGTCACCCCACATGGTGGCAAGCATTTCCAGCTCTGCTGCCACCTGCCACCCAAACTCCCAGGCCATACCTGGAAGCAAGCGTATTTGTAGACAGAGCCACCAGTGAGCTGAGGCACCACCGAGAGCGTGGCCACATCCACATATTGGTTAGGGAAGAGGAAGAGGTCCACACAGCAGCCTTGGGCCACACACTCTTTGGCTAGTGTCTGGTAGGCACTTGTCTGAGGCTGGAACAGCATCTAGGAAGAGGAGAAGAAAAGACCCAAATAGCTCTGCTCCACCTGAGAACTATCAACAATTGTCCCTTGCCATCTGGGGATCCCGTGGCCCCTCAGCAAATATCCCAATCTGCAGATGCCAAGTCCCTTGTCAACATACCGTGGGGCACTGAAATACTTGTAGGGACCCAGCACTGCCTCCAAGGAGTTTAAATGGCTACCAAGAGCTTTAGGCAGGAGATGGGCTAAACAGATGTGGGGTGTGAAATGGCAAGGCATCTGATCCCTATTTCCCTCAAGAAAGACAAGGGTATGACCTTGTGAAGAGTTGTCACCTTCCTCTGCAGCGGACTTGTTTTCTTTCCAATCGCATACCTTCTCCTTGTCTGTGTTGATTAACTTCCTGTCATCCCTGTTCTTCAGTTTTCCCGGAGCCTCTGCAATGGGCAGGGATGTGTGGAACAGAAAGAGCTTCCCTGCACATTCAGCAGCCTAGAAAGAAGATGACTTGCTCATTCTTCCCTTATCTCACGCCCCTGCCGTCACGTACAGCTGCCCCTCAGAACTGCCGAAGGCAGACTCATGGGAACCGACTGCCACATCTGCCTCCAACAGAGCTGCTAGGTGAGTTCACACCACCAACCCTTCAGTTAGCAGCCACGTGCTTATGCACTGTGCTGCCACAGGTCCTATTCTTTATGCATTCACTTTTCATCCATCCTTCCCTCCTCGTTAATTTGGATCCCAGTATGTCAGAAAGGCTGGTTCAATGGAGTCTCCGGTCACTACAGAAATGGGGACTGCACACCAAGGGGTAACATGGTCTGAGAAAAGCGAGGCAGGGTGGCTACCAGGTACTCCAGCCTTACCTTCAGAGCCTCCATCCCAGCCTGGATAACTGGGGCAAATACTGTCTCTGTCTCCCTTGTGTCTGCAAACATTTCTGGAATCTGGTCCAATAAACTGAAGAGGTAAGCGTTGAGAGGTGATCAAGACTTCTGTCCACGTTTCCGATTCCTCACATTTAAACTTTCTCAAGAGTCACCCGGCCCCCAGACTCTGAAAACTCCTGAGCCTCAGTTTGTGCCCACCTCCCTAGCCTTCCATGGCTGGACCCAGTCCGCCTTCTTTCTCTTTGCCAACACTCCCAATTCATCCATTACCTGGTGATGACTGTCCGGGATTCATTGACATTGACCAGGAAGCCGTCTAGCAGTGGTACAAACATGTCAGCCACATCTGATACAACCATCATCTGTGGCTGAGCCAAGGAGCTCTTCACATTGTAGAAGTGGAGCACCTTATTGTAGGTGACAAAGCCCACACGGATCGCAGACTCTTCGGCGCTGCCCTCTCTGTAAAGATCACATGGTTGCCCAGCTTTGCCACCTTTCCCAGCACCCCCAACCTCCGGGCATCAGACCCCATTTTCTTAAGTCAACCCATCCCCTCATTATCCAAAGGAATCACCTCAACTCCCCAGCTCTCACCTAGGCAGAAAGTCTAACAGTGACTTGAGCTCCTCACAGAGGAGCCTAACGAGACCACTCCTGATGGCATTGTAGGAGACATCGATCATGAAGATGAAGGCAGGAGGGCTGGGGAATTTGTTATTCTGCAAGGAAGGAAATGTTGGAAGGGGGGGGTTATTGGTAGAGCTCTCACTTGACTGGGGAAATGAAAACAGTCAGTGTTAGCCGTGTCATTGACCTCCACCCGCTCCTTCTCCCCACACTACTTTCCCCTCACCTTGCAGTAATCTACAGTGGCCAGGAATTCATATGAACCCAGAGAGAGCTCGGGACGGTCATAAGCATCCACGCGTTTGCCGGTATGATCCAGATGTTGAAAATACTGGGGAGGGACTGTGGGAAGAATGGCAGTGTTACTCAAATGCCAACTTTAGTTAAGTCAGAAATTGACAGCGCAGACTCCATTGCTCCACTTCCCACGTGTGCCCTACTTCCCCAATTCTTGAAAAACAAACCCTCACTTAATCTAACTAAAAAGAGAACAATGAAGATGTACACAAGCCCCCTTTCCCCCCACCTCCCTGAACCCGGCTTCCTTGAACATACCATCATTGATACAACTGCAAAAGCAGCACTGGAAGCGCCTCCCGCCCTCAATGAACTGCATGAAGGGGCACATGTATGCTTTGCAGCGATTGCATCGCAAAGGGCCAGACTCTCCGTGATCCACAACATACGGGGATGCCTGAGAAGCAAAGGGGGAGGGGCTCAGACTCGGAGGGAAAACTACAGTGGGCACAACCATGTGGCAACAGCTGAGGAGAAGACCCTGGGGGAGAAGGGGCGTGGCTCAGATCTTCTGCCTTGGGGTAAGGACGGTGGGGAGGGGGAGGAGGGGTGCATACAAGTGAGGGCAAGTAATGAGGGTACTAGTCACAGGAAAATATCCCTGAGACCAAATTCCAAAGTTCCTTCTTCCCTAGTCCCCACCCTCAGAATGGCACTTCTCCCTAAAGGAAAAGAGACACCATGAAGTTGGCCACACTATGCCATGGGCTGCCATCAACATATGGAAAGAAAGCCAAAGATTATCCGAGACTCTTGTTTCTGGCCCTTTTTCCAATTCCCTCCACTCTTGCCCTAGGGATCTGGACTTCAGCTTCCTTCCAGCCCCAGCTCTCTATGACCTTTGTCCTCCCTCACCCTTGGGCTTCTGTGGCACCAACTGATGCCCTAGGTACATGTCAAACTACAGAGAAGAAAGCAGTAGTCAAGTGTCCAATCATCTCCACTGAGCCCCAGTGAGAGAGAGAGAATGCAAAAATGGAAGTGTGACACAATGTGGGTGGAGTTGTCCAATATAGACTACCCTCCAAAGTCAGGTGAGACACGAGTAAACATGAGCTGCTCCTAGGCCTCTTTTCATGTGGATTCAGACAACAGAGCTGGCAGAGGATGGAAAGACTACCAGGTTCTCATCTTTTTTTTCTTAAATACTACCATCACATTCTTAACCTATCTAGGATGATAGGACAGCATATAAGAAAAAAATGGGCTGAGCCCCGGTGGCGTAGTGGTTGTGCGTGGGACTGCGGCCCATTGGGACGGAGGTTCAATTTCAGCAGTGGGGCTGGGCCTCCTACTCCCACCACCGGAGAGCAGTGATTGCCCCCCCCCCCCCCCCCCCACACACACACACAAAAGAAAAAAATAGGGTTGAGCCCTGGTGGCGTAAGTGGTTGAGTGTAGGACTGCGGTCCCCGGGCTTGGCGGTTCAAATCCAGCGACAGCTCTCAGGAGCAGCACTGAGTAGCTCCCACGACCACCAGAGGGCAGTGCTGCCCTCCCCCCCAAAAGAAAAGAAAAAAATAGAATGCATTTCTAATGATCTGGATAATCATGCTATGCCAACTGTCTCCTTCCCTAAAGATTGGCATCTGCCACTGCTCCCAGCAATACCTGGGGCTTTTGCTTTCATCTCTCTGATTATCCTCTCCAGACATGGGTCCTGGGATAGAACACCACTGACGATACCCTTCCCTTCCTACCCAACTAAGACTTCTTCCACTGTGACAACCAGAGTCACATCTATGAAAAAACCTTATTTCCCTTTCATCACTTCTTTCTACCAGGCTCTCACCCCTTTCCCAACTCACCTCCTCTGGAGGCAGCGTTGCCAGAGGCTTGATGATGGCTGCCAGGGGCACCTGAGCCTGCTTAGCCATGTCAGAGGTGCAAGGAATATTATAGGATGTGCATCGGATGTATCGGGGACTTGCATTCCCTGAAGGAAAAGGCAGAAAACCTGAGTCAGATGGCAGAATACCCAACAGACACCAGCCAGCTCCCCACTGCTGATCGACCCCAGTGCTCCAACAAATGCTAAAGCAGATGCTACCATTCTTTCCCTGACAGACCAACGAAGCATTGGTGTCTGGTTAAAAACTGGTGAAAGGTTCAGCTGAGCCCCGGTGGCGTAGTGGTTGTGCGCGGGACTGCGGCCCACTGGGATGGAGGTTCAATTCCAGCAGCGGCTCCACGGGAGCAAAGGCTGGGCCTCCTACTCCCACCACCAGAGGGCAGAAATGCCCCCCCAAAAACAAAAAACTGGTGAAAAGTTCATTAACAAGCTGATATTCTTGAAAAAAAAAAAAAAAAGCCTCCAAAATAAACACGGATGCCTTTCTTACCTTGGTCTTTCACCTGAAAGTTGGTGGTGACTAAGGGTGGCACCTGGCCCCGTGCTCCAGTAACAAATGGCTCTGAACCACGATTGTTCCTGTCATCCTCAATGACCTGAATCTGCAGGGAAGAAAGGAAGTGAGTGAGCTGATAGAAGAAAAGGGGTCCAGTGCCAGGAGTAGGGAAGACCGGAGCTGCAGCACAGAGACGGGACATCACATGCATCCACCTGCTTCCTTTTGGAGATCATGGAAAATGCCATGATGCCAATCTTCTACCTGTGAGCCAGGAGCAAAAGACTGGACAGGCAATACTGAGCATGGACTGCTTTAGGAACCCCCCACCATCCCCAGGTAATGGTGATCACGTTCTTATTGCCTCCCACTCCAGGAGGGCTCCGGCTCTAATTATGATCTTCCAAACAGGAGCAGATTCCATTCCCCACCCGCACTGGTCACTGCCACCCTTCTCCCCCCAAAGACACGTTCTGAATCACAGCAGGAAAACATGGAACAGTTACCATGTTAAAATGAATGTCCCTGGAATGACTCTGCACTTGATGGGAGTACAGGTACAGGGTGAGGAGAGGATGAAACAGCCAGAAATGATCAGCAAAGGTGAAGAGAAGATGCTGACTTCTTTTCAGGTCAGGTAAGCATCCACATTTATGTATGTGGGAAGGGCATGAGTACCCAATCTATGTAGCCCAATCCTACCCTCAGTCCCTCATATCCCTGTATCTTGTTTGCTTTTTTTTTGGCATCACTGCTCTCCGGTGGTGGGAGTAGGAGGCCCAGCCCCACTGCTGGAATTGAACCTCCGTCCCAGTGGGCCGCAGTCCTGCGTACAACCACTACGCCACCGGGGCTCAGTCCCATATCCCTGTATCTTAACAGTGAAAAATTTAAACGGGGAAAAATATATATACATAGCTGTTGATCAAACCCTTGTGCAGGCTGATGATTTGGGGTCAGTTACTTACTTTAGTAAAAGCAGGGGCAGGAGAGGGGGACTACTATTATCTCCTAGCAGGAAAGGCTGACGCATACAAATAAAGAGTCAAAGAGAGTCTCAGGAAAGCATAGGGCTTACACATTGCTCTTCCTGTAAAAAATGCCAGTTTGGGACACCATGAACATGTACATTGGTAGCCATCTTCCTCCATGTCTATTTACAAGCAGCTGTGGACATAGCCCACACAAAGTGGCAACGTCTACTGACTGCTCAGTTTGTCCTACTACAGCACAAGCCACTTGCAGGGTCCTGGCAAAGCCAGTAGGTCCCCAGTCAAAACTTAGCATGCAGTCTTCCCCCTTAAAATCTGACCTTATTATTATTGATGTTATGGCAAAATGTAGCAAAGAAACTAAACGGTGCCAGGCTATCAGAAGAATAGCACCTGGGATCTTAAAGGTTTATCTTCAACAAGCAGTCATCTCAGTCCACATGGAGGAAGCCTGTCAGTCTGTGTGACCCAAGGATTGTATATAATAAAACCCAATGGTATCAGAACTTAAATTGTGAACACCTCCTGTGCAGAATGCTTGGGTGACAGTGGGAGTCATTTGTGGGGTCCTTACATGAATTAAGCCTGTGGTAAATCCTGACTATAGTCAAGGGATATGAATAATTTTTCCATCAACCAGAGAGCATTGTAACATCTATTATGGCAGATATAGTTAGGTTAAAAAGTACTCTCCGGCTGAGCCCCGGTGGTATAGTGGTTGTGCGCGGGACTGCGGCCCACTGGGACAGAGGTTCAATTCCAGCAGTGGGGCTGGGCCTCCTACTCCCACCACTGGAGAGCAGTGATGCCCAAACAAACAAAAACAAAAACAAACAAAAAAATAGTACTCTCTTGGGGCTGAGCCCCGGTGGCGTAGTGGTTCTGTGTGAGACTGTGGTCTACTGGGTTTGTGGTTCAAATCCAGCAGCAGCTCTCCAGGAGCAAGGCTGGGTCTCCTACTCCCACCAGAGGGCAGTTTAATGCCCCCCTGACCCCCCAAAAAAGTACTCTCTTATCATTAAATCTCCCTTTTGACCCATTTTAAACTTCTCTCAGTTTTTTTTTAAAAAAGGTATAGGGGAAATACACATGGATTAAGTCTCCAGGGAAACCCCTTAGGATGAATAATGAGAGTAGTGATTCCAGGAGGTTGGAGGGAAGGTGGGAGGAGAAAGGGGAAACCAAATCACAAGGATATACATATAACCTCCTCCTTGGGGGATGGACAACAGAAAAGTGGGTGAAGGGAGATATCAAACAGTGTAAGACATGACAAAATAATAGTAATTTATAAATTATCAAGGGTTTGTGAGGGCAGGGAAAGACGGGGGAAAATGAAGAGCTAAATCCAAGGACTCAAGTTGAAAGAAAATGTTTTGAGAATGTTGATAGCAACAAATGCACAAATGTGCTTGACACAATGGATGCACATATGGACTGTGATAAGAGTTATACGAGCCCCCAATAAAATGATTTTAAAAAGAAAAAGAGGAAAGAAACCCCATTGTTCACAGACCAGAGATGTGAATAACCTTGGTGTCATGCAAGTGCAGTTAAAAGTGGATTATTGTAGATGCAGTTAAGTTAAAATTTAACATATCATCTGACCTCCCTTTTGACCCATTTTAAAATTTGTTGGCGTTTTTTAATATTTTCTACTTTCTTTTTGGATGAGATTTTTGTTTTACTTTGTTATTGTTATTTTTTCTGTATATGAGATCCAGGATAGGTAAATCTATAAAAACAATAATTGAATGGTTACTTGGGGATTAACGGGGAGGTTGGGAGAAATGGGAAGTTAATAACAATGAATATAAGAAAGAAGAAAATGTTCTAAAACTGATTGTGGTGATAATCACACAATTCTTCTTAATACAACTGAATTATTGAACTTCATGATGTGTGAATTTTTTTTTTTGGGGGGGGCATCACTGCTCTCCGGTGGTGGGAGTAGGAGGCCCAGCCCCACTGCTGGAATTGAACCTCTGTCCCAGTGGGCCGCAGTCCCGCGCACAACAACTACGCCACCAGGGCTCAGCCTGATCTGTGAATTTTATGCCAATAAAATTTTGAAAATAAAAAAGGGTAAGTAGCCATAATATCCTACAAAAAAAGATGAGGGGGCAGGACTTGGGGACAACAGGACAAACCTTTGGAAGGTTTGTTAAGCTGCTTAAATTATAGAATGCCGAAATGATGATGATCTGATATGCAACCCCTCACCCTAATTCACAGTAAAAATAATTTTTAAAAATAATAAAATAACCCCCTAAATCTGATCTTGTTTACCAACCTACACTTAAACCACTAACAACTGGCTACCTCTTCATTACATGGTGATTTGAGGCATGCACATCCTTCTAGCTTGTGAAAGCAGGGCTCTAGAGAGCAAAGAAGAGAAGACAGAGAAAGATAGACATGGTGGATGGGGTGGCAGTGGGGTCACAGGCATGCATGGATGACACTGACACAGGGATGACACGCACGCACACACCCCAGCCCCTGCACTTACTGGACTAGGGATGGCATCAGGATCTATTCTGTGCCTGGTTTTCTGCTGAGGAGGCAGCTCATTGAGTTGCTTTTAGTATTTTAATAAAAAGGCAGCAGGGGAATACAGGGAGGGAGACAAAAGAACAAGAAGCAGATGTTAACTTCTCTCAACCCTCATGGGTTAGACATGAACAGCTGGAGCCAACTCATATTACTGAAAGCAGGTCCTTCTAGATCTGAAATTCCAACTCTTTGTGGCCCAACCCAGAGGCTGTGATGGCTCAGACTACATGTAGAAAGATAAGGAAAGGGAGGAAACAGGAAGCAAGCAGGGATGACATAGAGAGGGGCTAAATTGGAGAAGTCTTAAGGAGAGAGCAGAGGGATAGTCCCTCAAAAAGGCCAAATCTCCCACTCTATGAACTAAGAAGCCTCTCCTCACATCCAACCAGCTTCTTCTGGTCACTGACTGTGGACAAGGAAAGGCAGGCAGGAACAGCTTACGTAATCATCCTGAGTTCTCCCTAGGCAACAGATGCCCTCACCATGTAGTTTCCCAAAGGAAAAGGGAAGAGAACAGAATGAAATATGGCAATGGCTAAGCATGGTGAGGCAACTGACATAGCAAATGTTTGCAGATAGAACTATAAAGTAATCCCTACTTAGGTGTCCAGCCCCACCTCTATTCTGGGTACAATAAGGAGTGTCTAAATTCCAATGACACTCATGGCGAGAGTCACCCTCTTGCTGGGAGAAGCAGCTTCCCCATCAGAATTACAGACACATACTGCCCCTTACAAACTGTAGCTCAATTCCCCATTCACACAGGAAGATAACCAAATGTATCAACTGTTCAAGGAGGGGCAACGAGAAACTTACACCAGAGAATAATTCTCGCCTGTTCCAACCATTAGGAAGAATGCTATCCTACCAGGTCTACAAGGGACAAGACTTGGACCAGCCTCTGCTCCACAGAAGGGCAGAGGTGGCCAACAGTGGCAAAAAGCAATATTCAGTCCAGCATTATTGACACTGGTAGTCACTCTTGGCTTTCCTTTCTTTCCTGCCCAGTTATGGAGTAAAAAAAAACTCCCCCAAAGACTTCTGGGGTCTTAAGTTCCAGTTCAGAGTCAGGAATTATATTTAGGTGCTATGCCTTATAAAAAGATGAATGAAAAAGGAAAATAATCAGGAAATGTTGGGCAAATATTCTTTCTAGGTTGTCCTATTCACCTGGCAGACACAAGCCCCCGCCCCAGAACCACATAAACAGTCACTTACAGGGCTGGGGATAGCATCAGGATCCAGGCGCTTGGGAGACAGTGACTGCGGAGGCCCTGGCTGGCTGCCGAAGGTGGGTGCTCCAGGGTAGGGACTTCCATAATTGGGCTGAGGGCCCCGGACTGATCCAAAGGAACCTGAGAGACAAGGAAACAAAATCTTTCCCTAGTTCCTCTTAAGGCCTCAGGGAAATGACTAGATTCCTGTAATACAGAATTACAAGTTACAGTAATGACTAGTCAAAGATCACATTATCTGAACTAAGTCTCAGGAACTCAAACCCCAAATACTAACTCATTGCCATCCAGTCGAATCTGACTCAACGACTCCATTCAGGATTTCCCAGATCTTATATGAAAAATCTGTATGGAAGCAGATGGCTTCATCAACCCCAGAGAGCAGCTGGTGGCTTTGAACCACTGGTCTTGTGGTTCACAGTTCAACTTCACACCCAAAGCACCACCGAGGCCCCTTCTTATTAACCCCACATCCTAATGAGGATAAGACCCTGAAGCTGTCCCTCTACTGTGCCACTAAACAAACTTACCAAACAACAAACAAAGAATCAAAGAGCATGGGACTAACTGAACAGACCTTGGGAAAGACTCACCATTTTGTTGCAACTGATAGCCTGGCTGGGAGGAATGCATAGATGGCGGTGGTCCTGGAGCCCCGGGCATCTGGGAGCCAGGAGGCAGCGCTTGAGCAGGAGGTGAGGACACATGATTGGGCTGGCTCATTGAGGGGCCCCCAAACCCCTGTCCAGGCAGGAGTGGCCCCGTCATCGAAGGCATCCGAGGACCTCCTGAAGCGGGAGGCGTGAAGCTGGAAGCCTGAGGCGGGGCAGATCGCTGGGGAGGCTGCGCCCCAGGATGACCCTGGGCCAGGCTAAGGGGAGGAACCTGGCCCTGAGGATAAGAGCCATACAGACCAGAGTTAGGGAAGCTTCCTGATGTTGGTGGGCCTGAGAAGTAAAAGAGGTACAGTCAGGATCCTAGTCGTACTGCCTCTTTGTTCAGCAAATCACCTCCCTTTCCATATAAGAGGCATAGCTAGCTATGATTATTCCATCCTCTGGGGGCTGAGAAACATATAAAATAAACTCAGGGCTACCCCTCCGAGCCTGAAAACATTTCTGTGGTCACAACTACGACTCACCATAGCCCAGCCCTGTATGGGCAGGAGCCGAGGCTGTAGCACCACTGATCTGCATTCCTGCCAGCTGAGAAGACACCTGTGAACTTGTCGGGGGAGGGCCGTAGGGCTGATGCACAGCTGGCTGACTGACCACAGGGGCCATCGGGGCTGATCCAAATGGCTGGGACCCAGGGTGCCTAGGAAGAAGAGGAAAGCAGAGGTGATTATGGGGTTGGTGGTCCTGTGTGGCGGTCGCCAAGTCTGCTTCACCGCCTCGCAGTCCGAACAGAACAAAACACCTCCCCACAACCATTCCTAGATCCGAGTCCATTCTTTTTAGTTTGGTGTTTTTTGTGGGCCTCGCTGCCCTCTGGTGGTCTTGGGAGCCATGCAGTGCCGCTCCTGAGAGCCACCGCTGGATTTGAACCGCCAAGCCTGCGGGCCGCACTCAACCACTTACGCCACCGGGGCTCAGCCCCCGAACCCATTCTTGCTGCCACTACGCTACTCCATCTCATTGAGGGCCTTCATCTTTCACTGCCCTTCTACTTGACCAAACATGATGGCCTTCTCCACGTCTGACAACACGTCCAAAGTATGTGAGATGAAGTCTTGCCATCCTTGCCCCTAAGGAGCATTCTGGCTGTACTTCTTTCAAGACGGAGTTTTTGCTCTTTTGGCAACCCAAGGTCCTTTCAATATTCTTCATTCACAACATAAATGCATCGACTTTTCTTCGGTATTTCTTATTCAATGTCCAACTCTCACATGCATACAAGGCAACTGAAAATACCACATGGTATTAGCCCTCAAATCACTATCTCTGCTTTTCAACACTTTAAAGATGTTTTGTGAGCAGATTTACTCAATGCAATACATTGTGTCATCTCTGAATTGCTGCTTCCAAGAGCGTTGATTGTGGATTCAAGCAAGATGAAGTCCTTGACGACTGCAATCTTTTCGCCACTTATCATGAGGTTACTTATTAGTCCAGTTGTGAGGATTTGGGTTTTCTTTACATTGAGTGTATTCCATACTGAAGGTATGGAATACCTTCTTCTTAAGCAAGTGCTTTAATTCCTCCTATTTTCAGCAAGCCAGACTGTGTCATTTGTTTATCACAGGTGCCACTACTGATGCTGCAGTCTCCTTCATATAATACAACTGCTCTGATGATTTGCTCAGCAAGCAGAGTGAATTAGTATTGTAGAGGATCAACCCTGCTGCACACCTTTCCTGATTTTAAAGCATGCAGTATTTCCTGGTTCCATTTGCACAGCTGCCTCTTGATCCATGTACAAGTTCAATTGAGCACACTGAAGTGTTCTGAAGTCCCCATTCTTCTTAAGGGTATCCATAGTTTGTTATGATTCACACAGTGGAATGCTTTTACAGAGTCAATAACACACAAGTTTCCTTTCTGATATTCTCTATTTAGAAGCAGGCAAGAGCTCATATAAGCACATATAAGCAGTCATATTGCTTTACAGTATCTTATTCTCATGCTAGACTCTGTTATAGCTCCATACAGTTATTGGTGGGTAAATAAGATTCTTGATTATCTTCACTGTGATTATTCAGGGCAAGTATTATTTTGCACCAACTTCACTCTGCAAACATGACCCAGCAATTTACTTTGCTAAATTATCACCTCTCTGCCTCCATCCTAGTAGTGCAGTGGTTAAGTGAGTGGCTGTTAACCAAAAGGTGGGCAGTTTGAAAACACCAACCACACCTCAAGAGAGGTGGTAGTCTGCCTGCAAAAGGATGACAGCAGTGGAAATACTATGAAGCAATTCTATTGTGTCCATGAAGGTTGTTCTAGAATCCATTTAAAGGTAAAGGTAGAGGTTGCTTTTTGGGGAACTGGGGAGTTTTTTGTGGGGAGCTCAATTCTTTTTTTCCCCCTTGCATTACTGCCCTAGTGGGAACAGAAGCCCAGCCTTGTTCCTGGAGAGCTGCTGGAAGATTTGAACCATCAACCCTGTGGGCTGCAGTCCCTCAAACAACCACTGAGCCACCAGAGCTCAGTTTGGAGCTCAGTTCTTTATTGACAAATAACTTTCATTTTTTTAATTTGAAATCCTGGAGGAGTTGAAGCAAAGGGGCACAAAGCATGCACATAACAGGCCTATAAGTGAGATCAACTGTATGCGATTTGACCCAATGTTCAAAATGAAAAATTTATCACCTTATATTGAAAAAGAAGTCAAAAATCTGTTAAAATCAGAGGAGCAGACCAATTGAGTTAGCTATTCCGTACCCATGTGAAAGGAGCAGAACAATAGGACACAAACTGATCATCTTGCAGCTGGGATTATCTTGCAAAGCACTTCCACCAGATGTACATTTAAATATAAATACAAAGTCATGGCACACCAATGCATGAAATTAAACTGATTATCTCATGGTGGTATTACTACAAATTTCTGAACAGTCTACAATATCAAACTACCTACTCGACATTTCTACTCAAAGAGTTAATAGCTGTTTTAAATGTATGCTGTCCAAAATAAAGCTCATTTTGCCTTCAAAATCTGTTTCATCATCATAATCTTGCTCAGCACTTACCAGTTGCTTAGTCAAGAGGATAAGAAATAGCCGCAGTGCTATTTTTTCTTTTAACTTATATCAATTCTGTAAGTTACCTCACACTTTAAAGATGTGCCCCAAGTCTGACTCCTGATCCCCTCGACTGCTCGTATCCTAAACCAATGGTCCTTAACCTTCCTAATGCTGCGACCTTCCTTACAGTTCCTCCTGCTGTGCGACCCCAGCCATAACGTTATTTGGTTGCTACTTCATCACTGTCATTTTGTACTGTTATGAATCGGGTGGCTTCGGTGAAAGGGTCATTTGACTCCCAAAGGCATCATGACCCACAGATTGAGAACTGCTGTCCTAAACTCAAACCAGGGAGAAGAGAGTTGATAACACTGACGACTGTATAACCCCACCTAATGGGATTAAACAACAGAACTCTATGGGAAGGGAAGGAATATACTGGAATGAGTAAGAAATGTCAATAAATATATTTTTAATTGAAAAATAAACCAAACCAACATCATCTACTACAATAGCCTCCTACTAGGATTCCTTACTTGTGCTCTTGAATCAGCAAAGTGATTCCTTTTTTTTAATATATATTTTTTAATTATGAGAGAATAGGGAGAACATGGCAAAATAGAGCTTTTTGGGGGGGAGAGGCGCTGCATCACTGCCCCCTGGTGGGAGTAGGAAGGCCAGCTGTGCTCCTGGAAAGCTGCTGCTGGATTTGAACCGCCAACCCTGTGGGCTGCAGTCCCGCACTCAACCACTGCGCCACTGGGGCTCAGCCTTTTAATGTTTTAGTAATTACAATGGAGATAGTGATAGTTGTACAGAGACTGTGTGTATAATAAGGATTAAAGTAAATGAGAAATTGTGGTATTGCAAAATTCTAATTCCATTATTCTCATCTTCCCCCACCCAAAACATTTTATTGTGGATTATAGGTAAGCATTTAGGGAGTCAGTTTCCCATTTAACATTTTACACACTTTACACACATTG
>PVJH01032551.1:0-22526 GCA_004026705.1 Nesogale talazaci | reverse complement strand
CTTTATTGGGTACTCACACACCTCCCCTCAGAATCCATACACACATCAATTGTATGAAGATCTCGCTCACTTGTTGCCATCATCACTCTCAAACTATCTTCCCTCCACTTAGGCCCCCAGTTGCAGAAATATGGGGAATATTTCCCTTCCTTCCTACCCCCCATGAACCTTTATAATAATTTACAAATTGCTATTTCATATCGTATACTGTCCAATGTGTCCCTTCACTCACTTCCCTGTTGGCCATGCCCCAGAGAGAAAGTTATATATAGATCCCTTAAATTAGTTCCCCCTGGCTGAGCTCCGGTGGCGTAGTGGTTGTGCGCGGGACTGTGGCCCACTGGGATGGAGGTTCGATTCCAGCTCCACGGAGCAAAGGCTGGGCCTCTTACTGCCACCACCTGAGGGCAGTGATGCCCCCCAAAAATTTTAGTTCCCCCTTTCTACTCCACCATCCCTACACCCTCCTAGTCTCACCACTCCCATCACTCATCCTAAGGGAATATCTATCCTAAATTCTCCATGTTTCCACCTCTAGTGTACATCCCCTGTTCTAGTCAGGCTTGTCTGATAGAACTGAAAGCATGATAGTGGGTGTGAGGAAGTATTTGAGAACTAGAGGAAAGATGCATATTTCGTTGTTCCTACACTGTACTTTAACTGGCTCATCTCCTCCTTGTAACCCTTCTGTAAGAAGATGTTGCTTCACCTATTGATGGGCTTTGGGTCACCAATCTGTCCTCCCCCTTATTTATAATGATATAATTTTAGTTCTTTGATGCCTAACACCGGATCCCTTCAACACCTTGTGGTCACACAGGTACTTATGATATTTTATCAGATGTTCTATCTTCTTGGAAAGTTATGAGGTATGTTAAAATTATGTGCTCTTAAGTATTGATTCTATTTTACAATAAAAATAATGTTGGAGGAAACAACACAGTCGTATTTTCTTTTTTGTATTCTTCACCCTGGTATTCTTCCATCACAAATGAAACATTTTGGTTGGAGTTAGCTACAGTGCAGGTTTTTCATTTTTACGTCAGAACAGAACTCTAGATAACCCATCAGCATGTGGAAGCTCTCTTTCCCCTATTAACGATATTGGTGCACTGTTTGAACACAGCCTGGGGGGGGGGGTTCCAAAGGTGATCATTCTGTGGTGAGGTGAGTGTACCTCTGGTGTGTGGCTGGAGTGAATTGTTTAGATGGGTAGAACAATCAAGCATTTGGATAAGCAAAATTGTAGAATTATGCATGGTAAATTACCCATCACAGTTTCAGGCTTAAATGCCAAGATGGAGCTTCTCATTAGATAACTAATAGGTAGTGGAACTTTAAAAAAATTGACCTACATGAAAACTGGCATATGACAGATACATAGATAGAAGAGTAAATGCAGTCTGGGACTCAATGGAAGAGGATTTTCTTAAGTAGGGTGAGAAATAGCCTAGGGCTTGTAGAGCTAGAAAACTGTGTGTTAAGTCTCCTCGACCCACTATCTTGGGATGATTTGAAAACCAGGGAAGAGGACAGCAGTCTTTCAGTGTTTCTGAGAGCATGGGGAGTAGAGGGAAGAGTTTCTGAAGAGCAGGAGGGTAAAGAAAGAAGAAAGTTTGAAAAAGAATGGCGTGAAAGAATGAGGTGGAAGGTGGAGCGGAAAGGACTGTTGCAAGCAGAGAAGAACACAGAGGAGAAAATGCCAGGGAAATTGCATGTGGCTAGAATACATTGTGAACAGCTCAATCTGGAGGAAAGCACCAAGGATAATATAAATTTAGTGAAGTTTTCAGACGCAACATTCTTCATAATAACCCAGGACCCTGAGAAATAGGATTTCCATTTCTGGTGAAGTCATAGATCTTTAAGTTCTCCTTATTTAGATCCCTCAATTCTTTTGTGAAGTTGTCCTGTGATACCCCCCCCCCCCGACCGGCCCCCATGCCTCAAGGAGTTTTACTAGAGCAACGTGAGCACCTTAACATCTTTGAGAAATTTTGCACCTTTTCGTAAAATTGCTCTATCTTTTCAAGCCATTCTGGAGTTCTAACAATACCCTAGGGATGACAGCAAAGATGCTGCAGCACTTGGAAGGCATCAGAGTGCATGTGTGTGCCCGGCGGGGGAGGGGGACAGGGGGTAGCTGGCTCAAAGAGTAAAAGGTTGAATTATTGTCAGGCGGGGGGCCAAAAAAGGGGGATACAATCTTCCAATTCTGGACTCCCTCTCCTAGCGTTCCAAGTTCCCACCCTTCGCCAAGACACATTTTAATTTTCTGACATGAAATATGTATATAATTCTAGCCTGATCTCTTAAAGCACAAGAGGGTTGATTCTGTTTATGCCTCCCTCTTACTCCCACCCAGTGCAAACATTGGCCCCCAGCCTGGTGGTGACGACAAGGTCTAAAAAATAAAAACAGTATCCAAGAGCTAGGAAGTAGATGGCTAAATAAATATGCCTCCAAACACTGGCATTTTCAGCTGGGTACAATGGCAAAGGAGTTGGACTTGGAGGCGCAGGCAAGGAAACTGGGCTAGCCAAACAGCACCAGCTAGGCAATGAGTGACTTTCTGTTTGGAGGTGAATGCTGTCTGTCTGGTTTATTCATTTGGATTTAAGGCGTCACCGCTAGACTTAGGTCCTATTGGCTGAAGGAGAATTGTGTAGCATTACTGAGACAGGATCCATTTCACTGTTTCATGTATGTACCCAAAATACATGACACATCATCTTCAAGGCAAAAATGACTCGTGGGAGTGATGGGGATTTCATATAAATGAAATAAATCAGACAATCGAAAATGCCTGAGTCCGTGAATTAATGGACTAATATTATTAGACACTTGGAATGCGTCCAGGGATGCTTGGTGGTGATGGTGTGTAAGTGTTGCACTGTGAACTGCAAGGTCGGTAGGAGAAAACCACCAGCTGTTCCAAGGGGAAAAGATGAAGCTGTCTGCTCCTAAAAAGATTTACACCTTGGAAACCTTAGGTAAGCTTGCTGTGAGTTGGACTTGATTCTGTAGCGGTGGGTTTGGCTTGGGTTTTGTGCTCCACAGAAATACAGCCATGTTGGTAATGTATTTCCACATGTAGGCACTGTGCCTTTCACCACACAGATATTACTTCATCTTATTTATTCTTCATATGAGGCTATGTCACTTATGGAAAGAACACTCAAAAGGAGTTTCTTCTCTGTAGATGTTAGAAATTCATGGTATCAAAAACCTTGCATTATTTCTTATTTGTTTTTGTTTTTTGTTGTTGTTTTGTTTTTGGGGCATCACTGCCCCCTGGGAGTAGGAGGCCCAGCCTTTGCCCTTGTGGAGCCACTGCTGGAATTGAACCTCCATCCCAGTGAGGCTTAGTCTCACGCACAACCACTACGCTACGCCACCAGGGCTCAGCCTCTATTTTTGTTTTTGTTTTTTTAATTCTTGAAAAGATCATTCAATGTCTTTGTCCCGACATTCCATAAGAGGGTTGTGCTTTCTAATGCATTTATTCTAAATCCCTCCCTGACAGTATATGCATTTTAGTGCATACACATTTGAATGGGTAGTGAGGAATAATAAAGAAAATGGTATATGCATTTGTCTTCATTTGTGCTACCATACAGGCTCACTGAAAGCCATGTGAAAGGACATTTATCCTAAATCAAAGGAAGAATATATATATTCTTTTTTTATTTAATCATTTTATTGGGGGCTCATACATCGCTTTTCATCATACATAGTTTAATACATAGATACATATACTGTGCCAAGCACTCCCAGTTGCCTGCCTTCGTCAACATTCTCCCAACATCTGCCTTTCCACTTGGGCCCTTAATATGAGCCCCCCTTCCTTTCCCCTCCAACCTTTCCCCCCTCCCCCCAGTCCTCATTACTCTGCAATCATTATTGTTTTTGTCATATCTTACACTGCCCAACATCTCCCCCTGCCCACTCCTCTGTACATCTGTCCTCCAGATAGGAGACAGTCTGCAGATTCCCACAGCTGGCTTCCTCTCTCCACCACACCCTCCCTCCATCTGTCCAGCAAGTCCACTCCCACCAATGACCCCAAGGGGTTTATCCACCCTGAATTCCCTGCGCTTCCAGTTCCCATCTATGCCATTGCACCTCTTCCAGTCCAGTTGGAACTGCAGGGCAGACTTGGGACCATGGTGGTTGGGGCAGGAAACCTTCAGGAAATAGAGGAAAGTTTTATGCTTCATTGCTACCTCACTGGCCCTTGACTGACCCATCTCCTCCCCATGACTCCCCTGGGGGTTTTGGGTCCCCAACCTGCTCTCCCCCTCAAGTCCACACGGAAGGAGCACACCAGCCAGTGTGGTCGAGAGGAGTCAAAGGGATCATGTCTCAGGCATCAAACAGGAAAAAAAACCAATATTACTGTGTATGCACTCTCCTGAGATGATCACTGTGGACAAGTGGGCAGGAGAAAGAGTGGTGAAGATGGCTAATGGTACCCGGCTATCAAGACATAATGCCTGAGGCTTCAAAGGCTTGAGGATGAGGAAACAATGCAACAAGGCCTACCATAGAAGAAGCACACCAGCCTATGTGACCATGAGGAGTGAAAAGAACCAGCCTATCAGGCATGAAAGAACAAAAAGCATATAATTAATTACCCACCCTCCTGTCATGATCGCTGAGGACAAAAGTGTGCAAAGGCAGACAGAGCTGAGGAAACTGATGGCACACAGCCACCAAACAATAAAGTAGCTGGGATTTTAAAGGCTAGAAGGTGAACAAGTGGCCATCGAGTGCAGAAACAGCAAAGCCCATATAGAAGAAGCGCATCAACCTGTGTGATCATGAGGGGTCAAAAGCAGCAGACTTCAAACATCAAAGAACAAGATATATATATATATATATATATATATATATATATATATATATATATATACACACATTCTTATGTAGTTCTTTTGCTTCCAACTACCAGAATGACAAAACTGTGATTGGTAACTTCAATGTCAGAAATGTCACATACTTCTTCAGTAGCCCAGGCTAGACCTAGTCTTAAGTAGCCCTATGATACCTTAAGGATATTGATTGTGTTTCCTAGATTTAAAATATTGTGTTAGGTTACTTCTTTAGCAAGTAGAGCACATTAATTCAAAACTTAAATATTCAAAAGCTTCTTCAGCTATCTCCTCTGAATCTCTCTTCCTCTCTTCTTTATTTTTTCTCAGTTCTTAATTTTTCTTCTCTTTCTCTTTTAATGTCGGTGCTCATCTTAGAGTGAAGGTCTCAGACAATCTTCTGCCAACACACTAACTGGTAGATTCTGATTTTGAATCTGGGTAAATTCAGAATTTGAAAAGAATTTGTCTCAAATTGCAACACAAGTAGTAGCAGTCAATTAAAAAACAGATATTAAAGGTATTAATAAAGATATTAATGTATACATGGGGATAAGCCTTTCATTCATTATTTGGAGTTAGAAAATATTTTCCTTCATATATTTGGAAGGATTAAATTTGAGTACTTTTAATTCTCAGTTTTTTGTCACCATGTCTATAGGATATGAAATCTTTCCACCGGAATGCTACCTGTACTCTCCTCCTTAAGTTTTGGCTACTCTTTTATCTATACTTAGGCATCTGAGCACATACTTATACTTGCCTTTATTCAACTGTTATTAGGCTCATTTCTGTGTCCGTGACTGAAAAAATGATCAGTTTTTTAGGAGAATTAAAGTAAGTAGAGGCAGTATCTTAATCTTTGCTAAAGAAGTTGTTACTTCCTGTGGTAGTTAAGTGTTTTTATGTCAAATTCAATTTTTAGGAAAACGTAGAGGTGGATTCCAACACATCTATCAGTTCAAAATGTCAATCAAATTGCAATCCATAGCCTGATGATTCCTCCACAGGGATGTGGTTTTCTTATCAGAAGAATTTGGAATCTCCCTCTTTCTGTATCCTTCTGCCTTGCAGTCTGCCATTCTTCAGCCTCCAGGGGTAGCTCAGGTGGGCCACCGACCCTGAGAATTTTCAGAGTCCTCTCATGTTTCCAGTGACCTGGGATCCACTCAACTCTGCAGCTACTGGCCAGTGATCTTGCTTTGCTGGGTCATTGTCACAGTGATGTGAGTCTGAAGAGGGACTTAGGGACTAGCATGACACTTTTGGATTTGAGTCATAACATTGGATAACACTGGGACACTTGGGATTTCTAGAACACTTAGTTGTGCTTAATATATATATATATATATATATATATATATATATATATATATATATATATATAATCAGGGGGCAGTTATTCAAACAAGACAGGAACCTCACATGGCTTCAATATCAGAAAAGGAGGGCCTCTGTGCAGTATTCTTTAACCTTATTATTCAATCTGTGTGCTGAACAAACAATCTAAGAAATTAGATACATGAAGAAGAATGTGTTAAAAGTATCCGAGGAAGACTCATGAACAATCTGTGGTAGGCAGATGACAAATATTTCTTGATGAATATGAGGAAGAATTGAAGCACTTGCTAATAAACAATGCAATAATCTTCAGTGTTACCCCCCCCCAATCAAATAAATAAAAATCCTCATAACCTGACCAGTTCATCATGATAAATGAATAAATAATTGAAGTCACGAAGGTAAAAGTATTTCATTTTACTTGGATCCACAATTGCCAATCATGGGAGCAGCAGTCAAGAAATCAAATGAAGTATTGCATTGGGCAAATCTGTACTACAAGCCATCTTTAAAGAATTCAGGAGCAAAGAAATCACTCTGAGGACTAAAGTTGGCATGATCAAACCTATGACATTTTCAATTACCTCATATATTTGTGGAAGCTGACTAATGAATAAGGAAGACTATAAGTGAATTGATGCATTAGAATTATGGCACTTGTGAAAAATATTGAGAGCAGCATAGGCTGCCAAAACAGCAAACAAAGCTGCCTTGGAGGAAATAAAACCATAATGCTCCCTAGAAGGAAGGATGTTAAGATTTCCTCTCACCGACTGTGGGCAAGCTACCGGAAAAGACCAGTCCCTGGGAAAGAACATCATGCTTCTTAAAGAAGAGGACCAGCAACTCAATGAAGTGAATTGGCAGAGTAGCTGTGACAAGAGGCTCAAACCTAAGATGGTGCATGTGTTAGTCGGGATAAACTAGAGAAACAACATCCAAAGACACTCATATGTGTACAAGACAGCTTAAAATCAATGAGTGTTTATATTTGAGAAAACCTCCCAGTCAAATTCAGATCAAGTCCATAAGTATGATGTTAGCCCATATGTTAGATACCAACCTAGAAATTACTCTTCAGACTCACACAACACAATGATGCTGAATGCAGGAAGATCACAGGCCAGTGGGTGGAAAGTCTTGTGGATCCAGAGGCTGTGGAAGCATTTCAGTGCTGATGTAGGTCTCCATGTGTCTCCTCCAAGTCCAGGACTCTGGCTGCCATCTGCTTAGCTGTACGTGGCTTTTCAAGAAATATCTTGCTGGGAGTGTGTACCATATATCTGGCTTCCAGTCAGCTACTAATCTCCATAGCCCCTCCAAATGAGATAATCAAGCTGTGATCTGATTGTTAGGCTAAACTCCACACACAACTTCACTCTAAATAGCCTGGGATTGATACCAGATTATGTAAATATGATAGGGCAGATCTGGACAATGTTTCATTTTGTTGTAAATTGAGTCACTATGAATAGACTCAATAGTATTTAACAACACCATATTTTTATTTACCATATAAATCTATATAAAACTATTTTGTGTTTTATGTGATTCTCAGACCAACCCATAAAGCTTCATAATTCAAAATTAATGGATAGTTGAAATAAAAGCAAAATTGTATCTCTAAATTCTTATATGTATACATATCTGACAGAAATATATCCAAGATAAATAAATGTATCATATATATGCATTTATATAGATATGTAGTTATCTTGGTATATATCCAAGATACGTGTGTATATATATGTGTGTGTATATATATCTCAGATATGTATGTAATCATATGTATATATCATTTTTGTGTGTGTATTAAAATTACTGGGGAGGATGGCATAAAGCAAAAAATATAGATTTTTTTAAAAAATCTTAAAGTAGGATATAAAATGATATTTTAAACAGTGTTTAACCTTGGGTAAAACCTACTTTCCAGTTGTTATGTATTTAACAGCTAAGATTTATGATGGTGTGTTTGGCAGGGTTCTCTAGAGAAACAAAACTGGATATTTATGATTTTATACATAGATGATAGAGAGGGATATAAAGATAGATAAATGATAGACAGTTATAAATTTATACAGAAGGAATGAATATAACAGCTAATTGGTTCGCACAAAAGTATGGAGAGCTCAGTTCAACCAGCTTTCATGGGACAGTTAATATACTGAAAGTCCTTCAACTCACAACAAGCTACTGGTCTAAGGTCAGGGAAGCAGATAGTGGTATCTTCCCTCGGGCCAAAACAGAGCCTGTCTACAGGCAGCAGATAGCAGGGTGGGTTCGCAAGAGTCAGTAGCATGGGAACTTAGTGAATGGGCCCCAATGGAATTTCAAATTCAAGGGCTGTATAGCCTCAAGATCTACCCTCCAGCTCAAGCAAGGTATGCACTAGCAGCTTTTAAAAGCAGGTCTCCAGTCAAGGTGCAGCCAGGAAGTGATGATGCATATAAGTTTCCTCTAGTTCCTGAAGCCTTCCTCCCCCAACTATCATGGTCCCAACTCTACCTTACAAATCCAGATGGACTGGAGAAGGTACGCTAGTAGAGAGGGGAGCTGGAAATATGGGAAAACCAAGACAGATGAGCCCCTTCGGGCCAGTGGGGAGATTGGCGCTGTTGCATGGGTGGAGAGAAGGTGGGATAGAGAGATGGAACCAACTGCAAGGATATACATATAAGCTCCTATTTGAAGGACGGGCATCAAAGGAATGGGTTGGGGGAGAGGTCGAGCAGTGTAAGATATGAAAGAACAATAATAATTTATAAAGTATTGAAAGATGGTGGGGAAAAGAGGAGGGGGATGGAAAAGCCGATATCAAGGGCTCAAGGGGAAAGGTGGATGTTTGGAGAATGATGACAGCAGCGGACATGTGAAGGTGCTTGGCACAGTAAGTTTATTTATGTATTGTGAAAAATTATGCACGAGCCCCCAATAAAATGATTTTTAATAAAAAAAAATAAAAGCAGGTCTCAATGGAGTCTCAAGCTCTAACTACATGATCCATGGATTGGCTTGGCCCACAAGTAGTGCAGCACATGGTTGAGGAAAAGAAGTACCTCAAGTGGCAGCACACTGTTCTGATCACCATGGAAGACGGGAGAAAAGGGAAGGCCTTGGAAAGTCATTTATCTCATTGCACTTTAATCAAACTGAGACCTGCTTAAACTCCACCCAGATGTTCCTATTGGCCCACTTGGCACAATGAACCTCACTATCAAAGATGGCCGCAAACCCTCTTCTAGAAAGCGCCAGAAGCTGGTTATTAGAGGCTAATTTCTTTGTTTTGACTGTCCTGTGGCAAACTGTTTAACTCAGACATGTTTCTTTTTTCTCTGGTTGTTGGCTTACCAATGTGTACGAAGGGGTTAGACGAGATGACACATAAGATTTCCAACCATTGTTAATATTTTACAGCGTAAACTCCTAGATGGTAAATAGATATGTCCATAATGATAACATAAACTTAACTTTGGATATTAAGTTTATTGTTTTCATATTTTCTTTAAAAGAGTTATTTTGGTCTATGAAAGATTGCTGATGTATGCTTTATAACCTCTTACATTGATCTACAATGAAATGTCCTGATTCCACCCTACCATCACTACCCACATTTTCTAAATTTTGGAACACATTGGCATTAAAGCAACTTCTTGGCTCTGAGGTGGATATTTGTTTACTTGGTGCTTTCCATCATCTGGTAATTCTCATTCAGGACTCTCTGTTCTGTGTTTGCTGTCTCTCTGGTCTCTGTGTTCTGTGCCTCCTCACTGATTATTCACTTGCACGATTTCCCTTCAGACTTCGTCTTTTTCATTTGTTTCAAGTTTTCATGTTCAGTATATTTAAGCTCAAGTCTGATATTTCTGGATCCTTTCTGAGAAACTTTTGTTTATTTTTGTCTTCTCTTCTTTCTCTCCTTGTTAGATCATTTGTGTTTTTCCTGCAGTTTCATTCCAGAAGCAATTGCAGGGAATTTATCAATGCAGCTTTCTTTACTGCCAACTTCCTTCTCACTCAAGCCTTTCTTATTCTCTGGAGACATAATCCTCTGGGTGATATCTCCTAGTTTCCCATAGAGGCAAGTTTTCTAAAATTCCTCCCTCAAGATGTCTTGACTTAATCCCCAAACCTGTGATTATGATGACATAACACTCCTAAGATGGTGATCATATGACACAGTTAACTTTAGGACAGCAAGATTACCCAGGTGGGTTGAGCTAATTCTCTGTGATCTTAAGAGCACAGAGTTTGATCCATCTGAAGTCAGAAAGAAAACTAAATAGGGGTTTCATGTGTGAGGAATCTATACATCACCACTTCTTTGTAGATACGGAGGGACACATGAGGGGCAGCAAGAGGAATATGGACAACCTCTAGGAGCATAAATCCTGTGACTGGCTGATGGTCAGTGTGGCAGTCATGTGCTTATGTTAATTTCATGATTGAAATGTAGGGGTGGAGTCTAGCTTGATAATCTGGAGATAGCCAATGAGTAGCTAATGAGGCCTCTGTGTGGGCATGGCTTTCTCCTGATATGTCTGGGAAATCTTGCGATATTTCCCTCGTGAAGATGAGAAGCTATCTTCCCCAGTTGTTGGGAGTTAGTCTCAGAGATGATGAATCACGGACAAGACAAGGTGGCAGCATCTGAGAAGCTGGAGGAGCCAGTGGAGAGACCACACAGCTTTGCCCTCTGAAGCTGGCAGACCTCTGAAGCTGGGGCGGCCAGACGGAGACCTCTGCCAGTGATGAGTTGCTTCTGCCACCAAAGGATGCTATTGATGGACCTCAAGCCCTGGAAGTGAGGAGCCATGTGGAGACCTCTGCCAGCACCGGGATTCTGCGCCCACTGACCTGTGACTTCATGAGTCGGAAGGAGACATTATAGACTGGTGTAGGGCATATGGGTTAATATTGGACTTGTGACTTTGAACTGGACTGAGTTGGGATGCTTTCTCAGTGTTCCATTCCTTTTGTATATAAATCTTACCCTATATCTATATGCATGTCTATGAAATTTGTTCCTCTAGTCTACACGGACTAACACAGCCAGTAAAGATATGAGGACATTAGGCCAACTAGGAGAAGCAACTGAATCTGACCAAACCCAGGATGGCAAGCCAGGAAGCATGTTCTTCCGCAGTGTGTTCAGGTAAGAGCTCAGCCTGTATGCCACATTGATTTGGACCTGGAAATTCAACAGTTTCATTAGGGCCAGTCTTCTGGCCTACAGAAATTATGAAAGAATAAATGTGTGTTGTTTTAAGCTGCTAAATCTGTGGCAATTTGTTACAGTAGAATACTAGTCTTCCCAGCTAACGTGCTGGGTTGTTCTGCCTGCCCCTTAGCCTCTGAAGCCTACATCTACAGGATTGGGATACTTGAGTTCTTTAGATGTTTTAAATCATAAGATCTGGCAAATTCTGAAGACAAGGAAAACTTCTAAATGATGCCCAAAATAATTCTCAGAGTTACAATATCATCATGTATTATTTTTTATAAATATATTGTAAATCTTCCAATTAAATATTTATATGCATACAATTACATGACATCAGTACATTACTCATGTGGGGCAGCCATAACCAAAACATTGGCAAATTCCCCGTCCTTATAAATTGGATTTATAAGCATAACTTTATAAGATTAGTTTATTTTTGTTGAATTAGGAAGATTCTGGCTAGAATTTTCCTATAAGTTATCAATAGTTGAAAATTTCAAAATAACAACATAGTTTCTAGACACACTCACTGGCCAAGTAGGGAAGATAGGAAGCATAAAAAGTAGAAGTAGCTTCAGTTGGAACAATCATGTGATGAACTATTTAAGAATAATGTTAGAGTAAAGAAAAGAAAATTTAAGAGCAATTTGTAAAACTAAAAAGAGACTAGAAAGCAATCAGAAGTAACACCAACAGGCTGCTCAATGAATTCTGAAAATTTTATTTGAACTACTTATAAAATAAGTGTGGTGGGTGGTTAGATTTTATGTCAAGTTAAGGTCCCTGTGTGGAGGCAAGAGTGGCTGTAAGGATCAACCTGTTAATCAGGTGGTTACTTGGTGATGCTTCCTAGGGTGTGTGTCTTCTTGAAGGGAAGAAACTGGGAACGTCTCCTCTTGGCCTCTTTGATCTCCCTCCTTGCTGGCACTCTGTGCCTGCCTCCAGGGCTAGCCTCATGTTGGTCATGAGCCAGAGAGCCTCTATGGAGCCGTTGGTGCCCTGCCATGTCTCACCGAGCTTGTGTCAACTGATTGCCCACCTGCTTTTGACATTCCTGCATCCTCCTTCACCTTTCTGTAGCACTGAGCCGTGGTTTCATGAGTCTGAAGAAGGCTCTGACTGTCATCAAAACTATGGTCTTGAGTCAGACTTAGCTGGAATGTTTTCTTAGGATAAAATGACTTCCTGATATAAAGTTTTCTTTGATACCTATGTCAGTGACACTGGTCTTCAGTCTAGCAGTCTAGCCTAACCCAATAGCCATAGCCTTCAGAAATAAAGGGGATCAGGAAGGAGAAGAAAATAGGTTATGAGTTTCAACCCAGAAGTTCATGTCTTACCTCTTTCTGCATGACTAAAGAATTAAAAATAAGTTAAGAAATTATTGAAATAAACACAAATTAACAGAAAAAGGAGGCTGGAAGTTAGCTATAAGAACTCCTGTAGAAAATTGCCCTGAAATTCTTTGATTTTTTTATACTAAACAATTTTTTAAAGTGATATGTTTAAATGTCTGGTTTGCAAATAAAGATGAAAATATTCAATTTGGAAAGTATTGTTATTGAAATAGAAGATTGTCAAATGTCAGAAATCAAGATTTTAATTCGACAACTTGGGAGAATTTTACATGAGTGTTTTTATTTTTAATAGGACTATCTCTAAATTGCATGTCACAAGTATAATTTTCTAGACTTCTTTAGCAAATGACCAAAAATAGGCATTTGCACACCAGTTTATTATCTCCCATTCTAGAGACTGGAAGTTTACACCAGGGCATATCAGCCATGATGATTTATTCAGAGAACTTTGGGAGGTTTCCATGTGTCATGCTTCTCTCCTATATTCTGAGCACTCCAGGCATTACTTGGTATCATGCTGACTTCAGTCATAGAGAGCCCTTCCTCTGTCTCTCTGCCTCTGTGTACCTCCTCTTCCCATGAAAAGACATCAGCCATGTAGGCTTAGAACCCATCATGCTATCACCTCACATTCACTTCATTTATAACATCTCCCAAGACCCCCTTTTCAAACAAGGTCCATTCACTGGGACTTTCACTGGGAATTCTCCCGATCTTTTTAGAAAACCCACTTAAATACATGCCATCAAGTGAGTATAAAACACAGTCATGGTGCAGGGAAAATATTTTTATATAAATAGAAAGGGAATATAATGATGCAGTAGACTAGCAAAGTACAAGGCCAGTAAAAGATAAGTATGAAAATGGGTCTGGAAGATATCAGACTGTGAGAGATGTTAATGAATGTGTTTGGAAGTGTACAAAATTCCCTTGCTCTTGGGCAAAGTCAATATGTATCTACTCATAAATGCAGACTAAAATAATATCTGATTGCGTCTCCTTAGATGAAACTATGGATGACGCCATGTCCATCTCCTCTGGAGCAGAATAAAGGAGAACATGATTCACCTAGGGAAAGAGAGAGCGCAGAGAGTACAGGCAGAGACTAACTGGAAGGACCTGAAATGCAAAGACCAGTGACTCAGGTGAGATCAGGGAGAAAAGACAAGGCAAATATCCTACATAGTGAAAACAGAGAGGACAGAAAGCTACCTTATTTGGGATAATGATGTAGCCAACCAAGATGAAGAGATCTTGTTACATATTTTATCATCAAAATGTCCATCTTTCTTCTCTTTTGGTATCTTTGAAACACCTTACAAAGATAAGTAAGATAGGGATTTATTACCACATCTTTTAAATTGAGGAAATAGCTGTCTCTGGGGTATCATGAGGTTTTTTCCATCACAACTGAAGACCAGTCTCTAGTCAGAGACACTGCTACCATAAGATTAGAAGTGTTACTTGCATGCATTTTACAGTATGCCAACTACTTTTTGCATGTTTTATCAGACGTTGTTAGGTGTTGTAATTAGAAGCATCTCTATTCAGAGATAAGGGATCTGAAAATCAGAGACTTTATAAAATTTATAGAATCACACCAATTGGTAACTAAGAGATTATGCCCATTGCCTACCCTGATCTTTGGTGCAATATCTAGTAGAGTGATAGAATAAGCCCCAAATAATTCTTACGCCTCTCATGTTACTCAGTCACATGGAAAATATCAAGTCGACTCAGTTCTGTTCCATTGTAGCCTTCCTTCAATGTTGCATGTGGTCTATATTCATCACTGTGGTAGAGACTGAGGGGTTTTCAAGGCTGTCTTGTACAGATTCCAATGTATACACAGCAGTGGAGTCACATTTGTAATCATTAAATATAAGTCTGCTTATTGTTTCAGAGGAGGTTGGGGGTGGGGAGTGGTTATGGAAGATAAGGAAAATGGAGGAAATCTTGACAAATAATGGGGGAGGTAGAAAGAAGGAGGGTGGAGGTGATGGTTCCAGTAATATGGAAACATTTGGAGGAATGCCCAGAATTTGGAGTGGGAGCTGGGGAGAGAGACAGAGGGAAAATGAGGGAGGTGATAAAGACAGAAGTGAAGGGAGACCTTGAATGTCAGGACAGGAAGTTTAAAATTGATGTTGGGGGTGCACAGGAGACAGTAGAGACATATAGGAAAATAGGGAGTAGCACTGTCATGGAAGCCCTGGAGGCCAGTCATGGGCATAGGGAGTCTGGGCTGGCGGAGGTTTCGGGAAGGACAGAAACATTTCTAACTCCCATGTGCCTCGCAGATATATAAATAAAGCATAATAAAGATTATAATGAGGAAATAAATGTCATAAAAATGTTTGATTGCAGATGGGACATACAAACATGAAGAAATGCCAGTAGACCCAGGCCAAGAGTAATAAGGGGAAAGTTTGGTCTAGATGACCTCCAAGCTCTGATTCATCTCGCAGAGTCAGTAATTCTATTCTGTGGGTCAATTTATTGGATTCTGCTCACATTTCCCAGCTCCTTCGTAGATAGAAAACACTCTTCTGGGTGCTCTCACGGAAGGTGGGACATTTTCAGGGGATACCAAGTGGGAATAGAATCCAGTCTCCTGCCTTTGGGCCACACCATGTATTCCAGTGAGAAGATCATGCAAAGAAGCATTCCAGAGTGACTAAATAAACCCATAGAAAATTACAAAGGCAATAAAAGTCTAAAAGGAAGGGTATAAAAAGTTAAAGAAATCCATTTGAACGTGATGATGCTTAGGGGGAGGCAGAGAAAAGGGAAAGTGCTTGGCAGGCAGAAAGCAAGCCAAGCTGAAAGAGAGGAAGGAAAATGTCCCAGGGCCAATACTAAACAACAAAAAGAGTACCCTCTCTGTCATAGTGACCCTCTGTGAGGTTCAGAGGCTGTTTACAGGAGCAGAAAGCACAGCCTTTCTCCTGATGCCAATGGTTTTGAACTGCCCACCATGCAGGCCACAGCCCAACATGTTACCACTAAACAGCCAGGTCCCCTCTGGCAAATATCAGAGACAGAATTCTAAGATGGTCTCCATCGAGTCTTCTTTGTATTATGAGTGAAATTGTGCTCTGACAAAAATAGGCCCAAGTCCTAAATCTTAAACCAGTAAGTGTTGGCATGAAAGGGGAGGGATACTCACTGTAATCCAGTCCACGTGACTCCTAGTGCCCCTGATTGGACAGGGCAGAACTGGTTCTCAGGCTGTCACTCTGTGAGGTGGAGAACCCCATGTTTCTTCTTTCTGCTGCAGAATAGCTGGTGGTTTCAAACTATTGACCTTGCAAATAACAGTCAAATGTGTAACCACTATGCAACCAGGGACTCAGAGGAGGGATAGGATTTTCTTTGAAAGTATTCTCCAAGGTCATACTGGACTAGAAGAACAAATGCCACTGAGTTGATGCCTCCTCATAGTGACCATATAGGACAGGGTAGAACTGCACTTCTGTGTCACCGCAACTGTAACTCTTTAAGGAAGTAGAAAGCCCCCCCCCCAACCCCCCCACCCCCCGTCTGTCTTTATCTCCAAGCAGTTGGTGCTTTCAACTAATGACCTTGTGGTTCACAGCCCAGCGCACAATCACAATGTGACCAGGGTTCCATCACACAAGAATAGATAGGTCTTACTCCTCTATGGCTGCTGTCTCATAAAAGAAGAGTCCCACAATAGGGGAAGGCAACAAGCAAAGTGAAAATACATTGCCATGTCGCTCAGAATGTAGTGCAACAATGATGAAACGTACAACTTTCCTTTAGTTTTCAAATGCTTCTCCTCACCCCACCCACCCCCCCCATCATAATCCCAATTCTAATTTACAAATCTGGCTGTACCCGAGGCTGTACACTGGTACAGGGAATCCAAGACAAATGAGCCCCTCAGGACAAGTGGTGAGAATGGCGATACTGGGAATGTGGAAGGAGGGTGGGGGAGAAAGGGGGAACAGATTACAAGGATCTATATATGACCTCCTCCCTGGGGGTAGACAGTGGAGAAGTGATTGAAGGAAGACATTGGACAGTGTAAGACATGACAAAATAATAATCATTTATAGATTATCAAGGATGCGTGGGGGAGGTGGGAGCAGGGAATTGGAGGAAAATGAGGAGTGGATACCAAGGGCTCAAGTAGAAAGCAAGTGTTTTGAGAATGATGAGGGAAACAAATGTACAAAAGTGCTTGACACAATGGGTGTATGTGTGACAAGACTTGTATTGGACCCCAATAAGATGATTTAAAAAAATAAGAGTGATTGATAGTAAAGTCAAAGTTAATAAGATACCAAAGATCATTTCTCTCTCAAAGTCTTCAGAAGGTATTAATGTTGCTCACACCTAATTTGGACTTCTAGTCTTCTAATCCATTAGACTATATTCTTCTGTTATTTAAAGTTGCACACACTGTGACATTGTCTGGTGAAAACACCAGGAAATTAATGCACCTTGAATGTATATCAAGCCTGGGATTTCTTTCTAGCTCATATAACAGGCAGAGATCAAGGATGTCACTTTATTGTCAGGCTATATTGTGTGGTGACCTTGATGGGACAGTCACCTCTGTTATTGTGTTACCTTACATAAAACTCTGAAAAACCAGGCAGCCTACTGTAACACACAGCCAATGCAAAAGTTATAGATGCCAAACTTTTATTCCATTATATCTGGGGTCCTATGAGTGAGTGAGTGTATTGGTTATATATCGGGTGGCTAACTAACTATAAGGTCTGGAGTTTGAAACTAACAGCCACTCTGAGGGAGAAAGATGAGACCTTGTACTTCTGTATAGAGTTAATCTCAGAAACTCAGAATCAGTTCTACCTTGTTGCATGAATTCACCATAAGTTGGAATAGACTCAGTGGCAATGAATTTTGAGTTATGAGTCAGTAGCCCACTCAAAGGCAGCTAACAGCAACATGGGAGACATCAGCAAACTGGAGAAAAAGATTTCCTTAATGACTCTGAAGTAGTATGTGAGCAGTGAACGAGGAGAGCCTCTCAGAGTGAAGAAGATCAATCAGCTAAAAGTCAAGAAGAAAGCAGTACCTCACTAACTGCAGAGAAAGAAGTTCTATCATCAACCACATTTTGGAAAAAGATTCAGAGCACAAGAAAGAGACTCAAACCAGACAACATTTTGATTTCAAGATTTGTGAGATCCTGGATAGAGGACTCACCTAAGCCATCTCCAGATTCCTAACTCCACTACACACACACACACACACACACACACACGAGTATCCTAGTTTCGTTTCTCTAGAGAACCCTAACACACTCAGTTACTGTAAAAACATGCATTTATTATCTTACAATTCCTTTGGTTGAGGCACTGCTTTCTTCTTGACTGTTTCACTAAGCTCCTTAGCTGCTGGTGGTTGGTGACCCACCCTGCTATTTTCTGCCTATGGCTGGACTGTCTGCATTGCTCGTAGGAAGACTTAGCTGTCTGCTTCTTTGACCTTGGATCCAGCAGGCCTCATGAGCAGAAGGACTTGCAGTTCATTAACTTATTGACTGTTCCATGAAAGTGAGTTGAATTCACTCATATATACTGCTGTGAGTTGTTATTTTGCTTCATGCTCTCTCTCTCTCTCTATATATATATATATCATATATATATCATATATATATATCAAACTCAAACAAAACAAGATGACAAAATCTGACAGCCTCAAGCTCAAGTGATGTACACCCCCAGCAGTGTGGCATAGCAGGACTCAAAGGAACCTCAAGCTCTAGCTACACGATCCATGGTTTGGCTGTCTCATAGTTGGTGTAGCTCACAAAGTGAGACAGAGAACTAGCTAAGGAAGCGGTCCTATCACCAGAGAGCAAGAAAAGGAGAGGTGGGTCTTTCCGAACCATTTGTCTCTTTGCCTTCCTATAAAACAGTAACTACATTAATTCTACATGATCCTATTGGCCAGGGTGGCACAATAAACCTACCTACCATACTAAGTTTGTGGTCATCTGTCACACAGCAATAACAATAGAATATGACAAATGATTGGAGACACACTGAGGGCCAATGAGAAATAAAAGAGAAAATATTTTTTTGATATGAGATCTCTTAATCAAGCTCAAAGTAGAATCTATTGTGTGAATCTACTGTTAGAAATTAGAAATAAATAAAACTCCAGTGGGGGCATAATGTTGGTGAAGAGGTTTTAGCAGAGTAAAGATGTCATACAGGATACCACATTCAGTGGTGAATGGTACTACCATCATTTGAAGGGTAAACATAGGAATAATACAGAAGATGTTAGCTTGACATTACTTTTCTAGAATCTGTGTAATATGGGGTAGACAGTTTCAGCTATTGATATGATAATAACCAACTCCTTAGTTTTAAATGAAAAGTAAGTAAATGAAAAGATCTCTAAAGTTGCTAAAAATCTAGACAATTGTTTTGAGAAGACACAAGATTCAAGTGAATATGACTAGAGAGAACTTATATGAAAACCAAAACATTTGAGGGGGTAGAGGCCTTAGAATTATCTATCCTAGTTGACTGTGTGGTGTATAATTCTTCTCTAGAAGCATTTTCACAAATGTGTGTCAACTTAAATGATTCTACTAACAGACCCCTCATTGCTATAGCATGACTGAGTGCTTAGACCATTTTGATAATGGGGATACTTGTATTCTCTAAGCTGGTATAGTCATTGTCAGCGCTGAGATCAATACAAAAGTATATAAATGAATTTATATTTTAGGTTATTTGCAATATGACACATCTAACCCTTTAGTAATGTTTTAGCTTAGGGTTGAACAGATGGCAAAACTAATTCTTTTTAACATAATTTTGGTTCTATGTGTTTGCTGAAAATATGCAAAGTAAAACAATACCAATGCAACTATGTCTACATGTATACTTCACTTATATTAGTTGCATTTTGAGTTATGAAACCATTCTTACCTTCCTTTATACATTGTCCCCCACCACTAACATTAACATAAAATTATTACCTCCTACACAACCTAATCTTTTGATTTTCTATTATCAATCTTATCTCATATATATACACGTATATATGTCTGCATATATATACACACATATACACACATATATAGTTAGTACTATACTCATTGTAGGTATCTAATATTAGGCAAAATTATTGTATGGTTAAAAGAAGATTACTGAGGACATTTTCAGTTTAAGATGTGAAGGTGGAGGGTCATAGGTCCATTGGCCATACCAGTTAATTGGCCTAATAGCATCTCTAATTTATTTTTTAATTAGTTCCCAGGACCTCTGGGGTCACAGTGGTCATGAATTGGGCCAAGGTCTGCAATTTGAAAGCACCAGCAGCTCCAAGTGAGAAAGAAAGGATTTCTCGTCTCCTAGATGGTCACAGTCTCGGAAGCTCACAGGAGAAGGGTAAGTTTAACTTCTCCTGTGGGGTCACTGTGAATCCCCATTTACTCAAAGGCTGTGCCTTTGGTTTGGTTTTAGTTTGGGGTTTTAGGCGCTTTCCAGTAGCTCTCTAAGGTACTCCATTGGTCTCACTTTATAGCAGCAGATGGAAAAGGGAGAGTCAGGAAAAGGAAGAGGAAGGGTAAATGAAATGCCTCATCCTTATGTACATCTCTAGCCAGCAAATCAGAAGAATTATATGACCAACTACCGTAACTAAACGCTCTGATCAAGGTTGATACTAAAAAATTCTGATCTAACGGCAGAAATGAGGAACAGAGTTCTGTATTCTCATGAAGTCCAAACGTTCTGAAGTCATTAAGGCTGAGCCTCCGAAACTATTTCCCTAAAACAATCTTTGACTCTTAAAGATGGTCAATTTTAAAGCTAAGAAAACTGTAAGCACAGATGTGCACATATGTATTCATGTTGTAGCTCTTATTTCCCTGGGTTACCAAGAATAATTTCAGGGCCATAAGGCATTTCTTGAGGAAACTTGTTAGAGGACCTGGTAATGTTTCCTTCTGTCATCAATGGGATCCCTATAAGCTGTAATCGACTTGATGGAACCTAGCAACAACAAACAAATTACAAAGAAGTGAAATTACCCCAATTGGCAGATAATATTATCCTATATCTAGAAAGCTCTAAAGGTTTGACAAGAGTATTGATAGAATTAATGGAATTTTTTTTAAAGTTTCAGGGTGCAAGGTCAATATGCAAAAACCAGTCTGATCCCTTTATACTAGCAAAGTTATTTCTGAAAAGGAAATCAATACAACAAGATCATTTTCAATACCCAATAAAAAGATGAAATACTTTGGAATAAAATTTAACTAGAGACAGGAAAGACTTGTATACAGAAAGTGACAAACACTGCCAAAAGAAAATAAAGGAGACTTGAATAATTGGAAGAAAATACTATGCTCATGGATAGGAAGATAACATTGTAAAAATATCATTACTCCCCAAAGTAGTATGTCCACAAATGCAGTCTTTCCACAAAGGAGCATTTTCATTCTACTTTCCACAGTTGTTACACCTCTTTACAGTACCACCAACTGTTTTATAGAATCCAATCTCTCACAATTCTCTCCAGCATTAAAAAAAATTGCTATCAATGCTGGGGTGAGGTGATAGCTCATTGTGTAGTCATGATGGGATGTGTGATGCAGTAGTCAAGCATTTAGTCTGGTCATAGTCTTGATACTACAAGGGAGGTTTCAATGAAGGTATAAACTGGGCAGAAGGAAGCTGTCTCACTTTTGCTCCTGGACTTGCACTCTGCATCTGGTGTGCTGACCTCCTGTTAAATTACTTTACAGGAGTCACCAGTGTACTGCCAAGCTTCAGTTCATTCCGCTGATCTCAGATTCATTCAGCCTGTGGTCACTTATCCTCTTTCATGTTCCTCAGCCCCAGGCATTACAGGAGTCTTTATACCTGACCCGTGAACTTGAAGCAAACTAGACTCACTTCTATAATGATGTGAGTCCTCTCTTAATGTAAATCTCCTTCTATATACATTTACAAATAAGTATAACTGTTTTTTTTCTTTTCTAGGGAATCTAGGTAACATGCAGGTTATTAACTGATGTCCATGTATACTTTGGGCTGCTATCTGCAAGATCAGAAGTTTGAACCACCAGCTGCTCTGAGAGATCGAGAGATGCAGTCTTTTACTCTCCAGGATTTAGAGCTTTGAAATTCTAGGGATCAGCTCTAATATGCTCTATAAAGCAGTTCTCAACCTGTGGGTCATGACCCCTTTGGGGGATGTGTGTGGAAGGACACTTTCACAGGAGCCTCCTGATTCATAACAGTAGCAAAATTGTAGTTACAAAATAGCAATGAAAATCATTTTATGGCTGGGGTGTCACCATGACATAGGCACTGTATTACAAGGCAGTGGCATTAGGAAGGTTGGGAACCACTGCTAGGATCACTCAGTTGGAATAAATGGAATGGCAGCGAGGCTGTTTTGGTTTGGTTTTGGGGGGTGGATTTGTTTTCTTTTGATTTTCCTACTCGTTATTTTCATTTTTTTTTCATTTTATAGAAGTATACAAAGTAAAGTAAGTCTACAATACTGTCCACGGGGATCCAGAGATATTAATATGTATTGAAGACAATTAAAAAATCAAATACATGAAATAGTTTGGCTATAGAACTCTCAAGTGGGGAAGGAGGCAAGTAGACTTCAAGATAGAACAGGCTGTTTTAAAGTAAGAAAGGAATTAATACATTTAAGAATAATTAAATGAAATCACATATACATTAAAGGACAATA
>PVJH01032550.1:0-22530 GCA_004026705.1 Nesogale talazaci | reverse complement strand
ATAAATTATAATACAAGATCAGAGATATTCAGAACACATTTCTTTTATCCGGATAGCCCTTTCTCTTCCATGCCCACAGGCAGATTTCTCCATGGCCCTAGCCCTCTTGGTCTGCCCTGTGTTTGCTCTGACAATATGACAAATCAGCTTAAGTACTGACAATGATGAATACCCAAAAGGCATTTCACACATAAACTTCGGTTTGAATACACCAAGCTCTAGTTTTGTGGGTCAGCAAAACTAGCTTCCCTAATTAACTGCCTGGAGGCAACCCACTCCATAAGCAAACCCCCATGGTCTGGAAAACCTATCTTTCTCTCTTGTGGTTTGGATCTTGGTTCTGCTGCTTCTGCTTCCCTGCTACTCCTCTGCTGTCCCAGTGTTCTGTTTTCCCAAACCAAGAAGTTTCAGCATGTAAGGATGTCAGTTTCTAAAGGATGTACTCCACTTCTTACTCTTCTGTCTTGACGGTAACATGATTTCTCCCTTCCTCCTTCTAAGATGGCTCACTGGATACCCAACAGGATGGGTAAATGGACCAACCTCCACTTTAAAGTTCCAAGGTTTTGTAATTTAAAAGTACCTGATGGCACTTTCTCCTACCGAGTCCCATAAGGAAAACAGAAACTACACCTTTTATGTAGGAGTTACAAAAACCATGTCTATTGGATTGACCTGGAAACCATTATGCTGAATGAAATGGTTAATAACAAAAGGACAAACTATTGTATTAGTCCACTACTCTAAGGATAAACAATAAGAAGACAAGATTCTGATCATGCAAGATTAGAAGGTCATATAATTTTATAATCCAGTCTCCCAAGCAGTAAGGTAGAAAGCGTGCCCAGAGCTCATGAACCATGTTTATCTCCTTTATGTGTCTATCTCAAAATCACTTCAACACAGGAAAACCCAAATAAACTGGGGTCAGTTTTCAAGATAGAGTGCAAAGGACAAGACTATTTGGTTTCTGCTATAAAACATTAATCTGAAGTCATTCCAAATCAAGTGGCACTCCTACAAGAGTGATAAGCAAAGCTTACTGGACATTAAGTTCAAGATGAGGGAAAGGGGCTTTGTATGTCTTGGAGAAGGCAATTGCATTTCTGTTGGAAGGAACAAGCAAGCATAACAGCTCTTATGCAGAGCCCCAGGGGAGAACAGTCCCTGTACTGTTTCTAATTGGACAGTTTTAAACCAGTTTCTATCCATCTCTTGGAGACCCAGGTCATGTGGGACTTTAGATGCTGTCCTTTTAAGGCTCACAACATCCTTCATAGGCAACACCAGAAGCCTTGGATGTGGAAACCCGCTAAGTAAACTGGGCTTCACTACCCATAGAAGATTCAAGGAATTAATATCCTCTCCTGGATTTAAGGTTGACAAGCCCTAATGTGAGAAGACACAGATGGCAACTCTTTTAAAGCTGAGCCATTGGCAATCACTGGATTTTGGTTAGGATTTCTTGCTTTGATGTTATTTCATGAATGGTTGCCCAGGAATGACACATATTCATTATTGAACTTTCTCCTTGCTTTCTTATGACATAGTTCTGCCTTTGTGAATAAATATTATTGAAAATTTGACCCTGTCACCAATCCCTATTATTTTTGTGAAAGTTGAACCCAGTCACTGAAGAGTTTAATTCTTACAAAGCAAAAATTCATGTATTACAGTCTGAGGCTGACCTGTACTTACATAATTTCCATTTGCAACAGTATTTTAAATTCTAGATGACTGATTTAATTAGTGACACAATCGGTAGGATTTCTTTATGCCCAGGAGGATGGTTGATAATGCTCTCTATCAAAAATTGATAATGATTTCTTTAAAGTGAACCAGAGTCATATAGAAACCAAAAATAGATGAATGGATTTGGGGCTCACCTTAAACTCTAGCCCCAATCAAAGAATGATTTGTTCTCAATTCTTGCTCTCACGAAGAGGTTACTGAAGTATATGTAGTTTAGCATCTGGAGACCCTAGATGGTACCTGGCTGTCAGAAAGAATAGCATTTGGTGTCTTAAAGGTTTTCCTTCCAGCAAACAGTCATCTAAGTGAGGCATCAACCAAGATCACATTGAAGAATCACACCAGCCTGTGATCCAAGGACTGCAGATAACTAAATCCAAATTGGGAAGAAGAGATGGCATTAGTACTTAAATTGTCAACACCCATTTTGCAGAATGCTGTGAGTGACGGTGGAAGCCCCAAATCCATTTGCCCAGGCCCCATATGAATTAAACCTACACTGAATCTCCTCTGACCATAGTTGAAGGATATGTCTAGCCTTGCTATCAGACAGCATTGAAAAGTTGAATACAGCAGAGGTAGTTAGGTTAAAATACAGTATCTTATCGTTTGATCTCCGTTTTGATCCATTTTAAAGTTATTTCAGTTTTTATTACTTTTTGATTAAGGTTTTTATCCCTTTATTTTGTAGTTGCAGTTGGGATTGTTTTGTTTCCTGCTTTTGCTTCGTATGTTTTTCTGAATGTGAAATCCAGAATAGGTAAATCTACAGAGAGTAAGTGGATGAATAATTACCTGGGGATCTGTCAAGAGAGGTTGGAGAGAAGTAGGAGCTAGCAACAATAACTACAAGAAAGTGTAAATTCTAAGACCCTTCTTCGTTTGATTGAACTACTGAAATGCATAATATGTCCATTATTGTCATCAAGTAAATCTTGACTCAGAGTGACCCTACAGGACTCCTGCTGTGATTTTCTGAGGCTGTCACTCTTTACGAGAATGGAAAGCTTCATCTTTCTCCCGTGAAGAGATTGGTGGTTTCTAACTGCTGACTTTGTGGCTAACCGCCTAACTCTTCAACCACACACCAACACGGCTCTGATATGTGAATCATATGCCTATTTGAAAAAGAAGAAGAAGAAGAAGAAGGGAAAGACAATTTAATTTACTCTTTGGTATTGGCAAATGACTGAATAGTCGAAATGATAAATGTGTGAGAATTGTTTTATATATCCTGGATGGCAATTGTTTTCATTTTGTATGAAGAGATAGTAAGTGTAAGAACATTATTCATTATATACGTATAGAAGGCACTCACATTTGGGGCATTATCTGTACATATAAACTGTGTGGATAATTTTAATTGCAATGGCTGTAGCATTTCCATTATTAGATTTCTGCCTTGCTATTCAGAAAAAAATGAGTGGACATAACTGTGGCCAGACTACCTGTATCTTCAATGAAATTAGAAATTATGAAATTCTACTTAAATAAATACAAGAAAAAGTCTCAAAGCTCTAAGGATATATGCTTTTATTTTCATGACAGTAAAAGACAATTGAAATATTTAAAATGAACCTTATCTATATAAAGAGCAATGAACATACATAACATTTCTATTTAACAGAGTCATTTTGGTCATAGAAAGATGTTATTAAAAATTAGATATAAAATAGCAATTATTTGGTGATTCTTTAGAAAGGAAAATTAATGTTTCTTATTGGTTCTTTTCTTCTCTATTCACAGATTGCTTTTCTACATGGCCACTATGCTTAAATGTCTGTTCCTTAGTTGGCTAAAATAAGAAAGAAATGTGGTGGTTTAGGATTTTGATTTCTTAAATGAAAACCTGATAAAATCTTATAATTTATCAAAGGATCTACATACTATAAGATTATCACTTCAATTTTTAAATCTGTAATTCTCTAAAATTGATCTATACATTTAATTAAATTATAATAAGTGCCTAATAATTCTTTAAAGGAAGAATATAAGTGGTTAATTGATGTTACAGAAAATATGGAGTAAGTATTCAAATATAGCCAAATAAGTAAAGCAAAATTAAATTAAAGGTATCTGCCTTATAAGTTTTTAATGCAATGTGTGCAAATAAATAGTGAAGAGGGAGACATCAAACATAAAGACCAATGGAACAGAATTGAAAAACTACAATATATTGATTTGAAAATTTCATATATAAAAATAATAACTCAATATGCATATGGAGACCAGACAATGAATAAAGAAGGCTGGAGTTGAATTGCATAAAGAATTGATGCATTTGAAGTATAACACTAGTGAAGAACATTGAAACTACCCTAAACTGACAAAAGAACAAAAAAAATCTGTCTCTAAGGAAATGCGGACAGAATTTGCCGTAGAAGGGGAGTTGTCTCAGGCACTTTGGACCTGCTATCAGGAAAGAATATTCTCTGGAAAAAACATAACGCTTGAATGATGGCTTGTCTCTGTGGCTGTAGTGATGCGCTAAAACATGTGAACACTTGTGAGGAGGCCCAGGACCAGGCAGTGTCTTGCTCTGTTGCACACAGCTTCACCATGAATCAGAGCTGACCACACGGCAACTAACGACAGAAACAAGAGCGTGTGACATAATGTCATTAGCATGTAAAAGGATCCCTCTCCTGTCTGTGCCAAGAATAGTCCAGAGAAGGGCAAGAATAGAAGCTGGACAAAATCTTAGCAAACTCTGACAGTCGTTAAGGTGATAGAAGATAATGATGTGTGCTTGACTGTTTGCAGCTTTACTAAAGAGAAATGGATCAATTGAATAGATGTGCATTTAGAGACCTATCGTGTAGGATTTTCAGAGAGGGGAGAGAGAGTGAAAGAAATTATGACTGAATCATATATTTCTAGATTGAGTAGTGCATACAGGGTGCTATCGTTTATTCAGATGGGGTAAGCTAGGAGTATATTCGACTTGAGTTCCCCAGAAGAAGATAGTGAGACAATGATATAAGAAAGTGTGTCTCAGACATAATCTTAGAAAGCATTTTAAATATTCATTTACGAGAGAAACGAGAAAGACAAAGAAGCCAGTTTAGAGGGCATGGTGTGTGGGTCAACACCAGGACACAATTTTGGTCTAAAGAATGCTGGGGCACTCGGAATTTACATAGATGTTTAAGAGGTATAGAAGTCAACGGTTTAAATTTAACCAAAAACCAAAACGAATGCCACTGCTATTGAGTAAATTTTGACTCATCTCAACCAGATAAGACATCTTAGAACTGCTCTTCAGTCCTTGCCGGATGCAAATCCTGAGAACAGAGAGCCTTGTCTTGCTCTGGTGCAGCTGGTGGGTTTTATCTGACACTTTAAGGGTTAAGAGTCAATACTGAACCCGTTATGCCACCAGAGCTCCTTAAGGCAAGGCGCTTAGGAAGCAGGGTATTCACCTGCTGCTTCCTATTCATCTTTAGTGAGGGTTGCCTGTTGCAAGATCAGCAGTTTGACTCACCAGCTGTACTGCGGGACGATGAAATGGATTGCTTCCATAAAAAAATGTACTGACTCAGGGTCCCACAGGTACAGTTTTCGTCTAAGTTAGCGTGAAGGCAGTGAGGTTTCTTTTTCTCAATGAAGTCATCAATTCCATCGCATATGAGGAAGAGCCGCTTTAGGCAGCTCGAATTTGCAGGTACTGAAATTTGGAAGTCAGGGTCTCACACAAACAAACTCATTGCCATCTAGTTGATTCCATCTCACTGGGCAGAGTAAAACCATCCCTTTCAGTTTTCTAGACTCAAAAATCTTTGCAGGAAGAGAGAGCACCTCTGTCTTAGTGTTTTGGAGCCCCTGATGTGCGGTACTTAGCTCAATGCACAGACCCCTATGTCCCCAGGGCTCCTCTGTAGGGAGTCACCTAGTAGATGCTAAGGCAGCGTGGACAGAGCGCTGGCAGTGCCACTTTAGAATTTCAAAGGCAACTCAGCAGTTCGATTTAGGGAATTTTCAGTTTGAAAAGCCTGTGAGACATTGAAGCAGCAAAGTCAAGTATTCTTTTGTTGTATACAGAAGGAGGGCAGTAAAATTGTCTTAGAAATATAACTTTGGGCTCCAGAAGATTTAAACAAGGTGAAATGATCTATTGGGAACAATATAAACTAAAAGTATCTTGGTTCACTGAGTAACTCTAATAGTAGAGGTTAAAGTACAAAGCAAGGGGGGGGGGGAAGAGAGAGATAAAAAACAGCATCCTGAAAAAGGAGGAAAACAAAGAAAGTATGGAATCCAGACCAAGAGAAGTGTATGATTTAAGAAGAGTACGTTGATCAATAATGTAAATGTTTCTAAAAGACTGAATATTTTGAGAACAGAAATGTCTTCTTGATTTGGCACTGGTGATATTGCCAGAGGTCATTGTTAACTTTGACAAACAGTGAGAGCAGCAGAATTCTCAATTTAGAGGTTTGAGTAGATGATTATGAATATGAAATGGAGTTATCACTAACTTCATCTCTTAGAAAGCTTAGTTATGTAAAGGCAATGTGGAAGAAAGGTTTATAAAGGAATTTAAGAAACGGGATATCTACAGCACATTTATAGTCTAGTAAGTATGGTACCAGTGAATCAGATGAAATTCTCAATCATATATTATAATATATCCCACAGAAGACATTGTTAAGTTCTAATCTTTTATATTAGCTTTGTTTTAAGATGATTTTTTGCAGTTCAATGAAAAAGATTAGGGTTAGTCTTAATCCTAAATTCTTCTGGTGTTTTATGAAGTGGAAGCATAGACACAAAATCAAAGATACATAAGATGCTGAGAGACACCATGTGATGAAGGAAGCCGATACATTTATAACCAAAGAAATCAAAGAAAGACTTGAGGGTACCAGAAATCAAAGAGAGAGAAAGCTATATAAATTCTCAAAAGTCACCCATATTTGGTTTGGCAACCTTAAGGAAATTTGACTTTTGTGCTGCAGAAAATGTTTTCCTCCTGCTTGCATATCACTGAATGAGAATAGACATATCCATATCTCCTGATTGCTAATAATAGTGTGTTTTACTTACCCTATGTTCTTTCTCAGTTTCCACCAAGATAGAACTGCAGCTGGAGGTCAGGTTGTTATCTACAATGTCAAGGAGGGGCACATTATTTCTCTATTCATCCCTGGATTCATTCATTCACCATGCTAGAGTCTCACCATATATCCTTCCTGCACATTCTGATATTTTTATAAATAGCTTAATGTTGTATAGCAAACCAATAATATAATTTTCTGTATGAACTCTATGAAGTGTCACCCTTTTTCTTTGCGTCCAGAGGCAGAAACTATAAAGCAACAATTGTTGCACTTGAAATATAAACATATATATAAAATAAAGTTCGTGCATCAGAAAATAATGTACAGTTAAAAGACAAGATTTTAAAGTGAAAATGCATACAATATTTGGCAAAATGTTATAGATATTCTTGAACATGATATTTTAAAAATCAATTGGAAAAAAAGACCAACATGGAAAATTGAGCAGGCAAATCTCCAAGGAAACAAAAAAAAGATGACTATTTAATGCCCAATAAATTATAAACTAAAGAGTAATAGGTAAGCATATTTTCCTTTCACATTATGAAAGAACATAAAGAATAACTCTTCCCAGTGTTAGGGAAATATGTAGAACCTGCATCTTTCTTCATCTTTTCTACAATAGTGAGAGAAATATAAATTGGAGCAGACTTCTCTTGAGAAGAATCATGCATTGGACTTCACAATGTTAATTCCCTTCAACTTAATTAAGTTGCTGGTCGGTGCTCTCATGTTGGTGCAAGAGAACCCAACACTACAGGATACTGTCCCATCCTCAGAGTCATGATGTTGGAATGCATTGCTGTGGTCGCTGTCATCTAAATAGTAATCTACTTAGAATGTTTTCCTAGAAAATGTATTCAATTCTTGATTCACAAATTCATCATTTTATTTATAGTTGCAAAAATATCCTTTCTAAATTAATGCATTTCAGAGGGCTTCAGGTACATCTTTTACTAACATTAAATATACCACCACTGTCTCTATGTTTTGTCATAAATAAGGTGAAATGATTCTCTTCCAGAGAATAAATAGGATGCCAAATTTATGTGTGCAGTAAAAGATTAATATCACCACAAGAAATATTTGGAATTTGATTGACACCTAGACAATAATATCTAAGCCCTTAAAACATTTTGCCTGGTAAGATGCTTACCTGGGCCTTTGGGCCATAACAGATAATCTATGTTAACAATGTCAGTTATGGTTTAGGCCTGGGGTCATTTAGTATCATCCTGAACTCTGACGTGTATACTAGGATCAGACATGCAGGTGCTCAGCTATGCTTACAAGACCAATTTCCCCATTAAAAACCATGAAGACCAACTCTCACATATATGTCCTTGGCTGGCAATGCTCATACTGTCACACGGTATTTCTGAAGCAAGTGAGTGCAATCTGTATGAATTCACTGTGGAAGAGAAAACTTGAACCTTGTCATTTCCGGCCCCATCCCTAAGCATCTCTTCTCTTGGCTGATTTTAATGTGTATGACTTCGCTGTGATAAATTACACATACAAATATAATTTTCAGTGCCTTCCGGTCCGATGTTTCATCTTTTAGCACTGTCTCTGACAATGTTCTGAGATATTCATGAAGTTTTCAGCTTGGCAATGCTCCTGCTATATATAAAGTTTTCAGTGGTTAATTCCTCTGAAGTTGACAAATTATTCCTTTGCTGTACTTGGTTCTTAGTCTCAAAGCTCTACTGAGACCCATGTACTTTAGGGTTACCTTACTCAAGTTTAATGCCTCCAGTATCATAGCAATACACAAGTCACCAGCTTATAACAAATTGATAGACAAGCTATGGATTGAACATATGACTGAGGAAGAGCTAAAGTATAGTCGACAAAATTGAAATGGATCTAGTAAACCTTTCAGGAGGAAAACCTTTGGGACTTTCATTTGCTGATGACACACAACACAAGTTGAGAAGAAAAAACTGCAAACATCTATCAACAAGTGTAACTTGGAATGCATGAAATATGAATCTAGGAAAAATAGAAGCTGTGAAAAATGAAATGGGGTTCATAAAGATAGATATCCTAGTCATTAGTGAGATAAAATGGACTGGTATTAGACATTTTGAATCAGAAAAAAATTACTATGATTTACTATGCCAGGAATGGCAGATTAAAGGAATAGTGTTATATTAACCATCAAAAAAGAAATTTCAAGGTTTGTCTTGAAGAAGAAGATTGGCCATGATAAAATAATATCTATCTGCATATAAGGAAAATGAGTCAATACAATTAGTATTCAAACTTATATGTGGATCACTAAAGTTAGTGATATAGACATTTTACCAAGTTTTTCAGTCAAGCATACATTATTGGTGATTACAATAAAAAGTTGGAAACAAAGAGGAAGAGAAGAAGTTGGGTTATACAGCATTGGCGATAGAAATGAAGCTGAAGATTGTATGATATAATTTTGGAAGACCACTAACTTCTTAATTGCAAATACCTTTCTTCAAAAACACAAACAGTGACTATATGAATGGATTTCTCTAGCTAGAGTACACGGAAATTGCGGCAGTCATATACTCTGGTGCCAATTTGATTAAGAGTGTATGGGTAGAGTCCAGTCTGTCAATCTGGAGATAGCCAATGAGACCTCTGTGTGGATCTGGCTTTCTCCTGAGAATTCTGGAAAATCTCATATTTCCCCAATGGGTGTGAGAGCTCAATCCCAAGAAGACACTCTACTGACAAGACAAAATTGCAGCTTGCTGATAGATCCTGAGTTCTGGAAACTGGAAAAGCATGAGGAGAAGCCACATGAGCTTACCCTGATGGAACCAGACCTCTGAAGATGGAGGGGCCACGTGGAGACTTCAGCAAGTGCTGAGATACTTCTACCACCATGGATACACAAAACTCGCACCCACTGGCTGGTGAGAGTCCTGGTGTCATTGCATATGCCTCGTGAATCTGAAAAAGACTTTACAGATTGGTATCAGACGTATGCTTTGATATGTCAAGACTTGTAGGCTTGGACTGGCTTGCACTGGGATGCTTTCTCAATGTTCCATTCCCCTTGTATATAAACCTCTCCCTTATATATAGATGCGTGTTTAAGAATTTGTTTCTCTAGTCTACCTGGATTAACACAGAACTCAAACTGGGTACATCAGTAGGAATAAAAAATATAGAAACTCAATATCAGCAGCAAAAATCAGGCCAGAAGCTGATTGTGAAATAGACTGTGTTAGATGAGGTTCTCTAGAGAAACAAAACCAGGACACTAATAATTAGATAGATAGATAGATAGCATAAGAAGTAAAGAATTAACTAATCTATAAAGCATTTTGAATGGCACTGTGCAACTCACTTGAGACAGCTAATGCATTGGCAGTCCTTTGAGTCTCAAGAGTAACTGAGTAGTCCTCTGTGAAGCAATTCAAGTTATGTGGCCATAGACAGCAAATAGCAAGGCAAAACACCAACAGTCAGCCAAATGACAGGGTCCGATAGTCCCCAGCTCAAGAGATGTAAAAATATACTGTGTTTATCTAATGATACAAAAATAGATTTTCAAGTTGATTTGGGTCACTTCTTCCTAGTTAATAGGAAGACAATAGTACATCTAGACAAGAACAATTCAAATTAATTACTCATTGGAGGGAGTACAGCACATGAAACTTCAATTGTTATGCTATCTAGAATTGGTCTAGTTAGATGACATTCCCTTGTGATCTAACCCAAATTATCTAGTGGCCTCAGGGAATCAATTTATTTCGCTCAAACAAGAATTACTAATGAGAGTACTTCAAAATACATTTGCAAACATGTAAAATCAGCCACACAATTTGGCATACACATCAGAACAATGTCAAAATAAAAAAGAAAATTAAATTATTCAGCAATATCTACTTTTCTTAAACAATAATTTTCTAGTGAATATTTGTGAAACATAGTGGTCTAAATTAATAGGTACAATAGAATAACCTAGCTTTATATGCATGTCTAATTTCCCTATATATTTTTCAGATATTAGCAATGATTTCTAATTGTGATGATGTTAAAATAATTCAGGTCTGGTACACAGGTGAAAGAGATTTAGAATACTGATTATTTAAATATTAAGAAGGTTTTATAATAATTTTTAAATAAATGCAGTTTAAAAAATCACATCAAATCTTTTTTATTTTCATGTCCAATAATATTCTATGCAGGTTTATTGAAGAGACATGCTTAGACTTTGAAAGAGAAGCAATCTTCAAGCTCAATTATTACAAGCCAAACTCATTGCCTTCAAGTTCATCCCAACTGAGAGCTACCCTATAGGTCATGGTGGAATTGCACCCCCTGAGTATCTGAGACTATCACTCTTTAAAATAATAGAAAGTGTAGTCTTTCTTCTTTGGAATGGCTGGTGGTTTCAAACGGCTGACTTTGCAGTTAATAGCCGAAGACATAGCAATCCTAACGCCTAAGATTAGTTTCTTTATTGCAAATATAAAGAGTTTTCTAAGTTCTATTTATTTTAACCTACTTTCATTATTTATTTATTTATTTAACTAATGAAGTATTTTATAAAGTACTTCATAAAATCTATTTTGCTGTTTATTTATGACTAAAATGGAGAGTTACGGGTGAGATGCAAGTATGGCAGTTGAATGAGTATGGGTTGAGTTAGAATGATGCATATGAAGAAAATTGAGTTTATGATTGGTGAAATTTTTCCAATGGCATACTCCTAGAATTTTTTTGTCCTATTTAACAATTATACAAATGAATTCATTAAAGTTTTGTCCATACTATGTTGCATTTAGTGATATAATTCTTTATTCTTTTAAATGTTTATAATTTATAGAAATCAGTCATATTGTTTAACTGGAAGTGTTCTGTATTTTAGATTCTTAATAAATGCTTACTAAATGACCAAATTGAGATATAAAATAATGATAAGCTAGTCCAGATTGAGTAGAGAACAAATCCACAGAAACTCATATGTATATAGAAAAGAACTTTATATGAAAGTTCTTTATATTGAGAACAAATTCCATCCTAGTGTGAATCCACTGTCAATGGAAACATCTCAGCACTGGCATAGGTTTTCATGTGGCTCCTCCAGCTCCCAGGGCTCTGGTTCTATCAGCTTAGCTCCCTGAGTCTTGTCAACAAGAAGACCAAGCAGAGAGTATGTCTCCCACCTTCAGGGAGGAAGATGGGAGTTTCTAGAATCCTTAGGAGAAGCCCAGAACCACACAGAGACCTCGTTGGCTATGACCTAATTGACTGACGAGACTCCACCCCTTCTCAAGTTGACAGATTATGCAACTGCCACAGACCACTTCTTGTCAACTTGACACTCTTACACAGCTCATTTACCATATATATTTTTAAAGTAAAACAATCCTAATATCATATCTGTACCAAATATGATAAAATTAAAATGCATACAATTCAATATGTGCCAGAGCCTCATATAAACAAAATATTCTATAAATGAACAACACAAAAATATTCTATGCCTAACAATTGCAGTTAAGTGAACACCTGCACCATAGTCCTCTGACTATATTCCCCCACTGATGAAAGTTTGTAAACACCAACTCATGCATTTATTCAACTCATCTTGGGTATCCAATTTCTCTACTGTCCAGTTACATCAACCCAGTGCTCTGTGGAGGCAATAATATTCTTCATTCCAGTTGGAACCTTTTGAAATCTGCATCCATTGGCAAAGTCAAATCAGGACAATCCATCCAAAGAATCAGAAACAACAGGCACCAGTTCACCGTCCCAAATATCTTCTCTTTATCCAATCAGGGTCTGGTCAACTCAATGTGTGTAGCAGCTTCACTTAGTGAGTGAGCCAAAGGGCGCATTGTCTGCCTTCCCTTTAGACCATGGCCCCATCAAATTCTCAACAACCTTAGTCTCCTTGTGCTAGGTCATGAACTTCAGACCAGTCAACCTGCTCTCATCTTCTCCTCTACTCCTTGTGAACCAGGTCTACAGGAGTGAGTAGGAGATACAACCCATCTCCTTGTTACTGCATTTATTCCCCTTCCACTCAGTAAGTGGATCATCTAGCAAGCATTTCAGTCTGTCCACAGATTCTCTTTAAGGTTCAGTGCTAGAGAGGAGAGTTTCTTTATGGCTCCCAATTTTTCCCAGCTTCTGACACAAACCACTAGTTCAAAATTCAAAAAGCCAAAGGGTTCCTTTTTTCCCCCCTTCAATTTTTCAATAACCCCCTAGGGGAAGTCTCTTCCCCTTTGAAATGTCCTGAGTATTCTAAAGTACCGGGTGAGGTATATCTTTTCAGAGCTTTTTTTGCAGTCCTGTCCTACCTAACACATTTAAATTCCAATTTAATGGTTGAAGGCAAGCTGTCTTACAAACTCTCTATTTTTGCTTCCCACTAATCATTTCTATCTATTCGTAAAATCAATAACAACAGGTAGAAGGAAGCAGGATAGGCCTTCTCCTTGTTTGTGCTATAAAGGGTGTATCTTGGCTGGACAGTAGCTTCAGTGACCATCCTGCCAATTCCCAAGTTCGGACAGCCCCCATCCTGAGCATTTCTCAACCACTGGGGATAAAGGCCTGAGCGGTTGGCTCACCTGCCCCTGACCCTACTGACATCATGGCCTCAAGCAAACTCAGACTTTTCTGAGGTTGCAAACAACTCTGTTCTGTGTGGTTTTTAGCACATCCATAACTTTTCTACATGGAATGTCTAGTGTGAGTGAGTGAGTATGTGAGTGTGTGAGTGTATACGCACATATGTGTATGTTCCTTTGTGTGGGTGCCAAAGGCTGGTGACAGGAAACAGGAACTCAGGTGAGGCAGCAGATCCCCAGGAGGCATCCCTTGTCCTTTCAACTTCCAGCCCAGGATCCTGAACAGTGAGAGACTGCTGGTCTAGTGACACAAACCTCTAGAGCATGTCCTGAGTGACCTGTGGCCATTGAGCTGAAATGTCCCAGCAAGGGGCATCCAAGTGCTGGCTGGCACTGCTGAGAGATCCTGTTTGCTTTGGGATGGACCTCCAAAACATCTGTGCTCCTACTGGCATGGCTCCGTGATCCAAACCAAGAGCAGCAGTGACAGAATAGCAGCTACTGCGAGGTGACTCAAGCATATGGCAATCACCTAGAGCCAGTCTTGAACAGCGCTGAGGGTCCCCATGCAGGATCCTGGACATAAGGCTAGATGGGCCCCTGTAGGAGGCACAGGGGTGACCCTGCCACTGTCGGACTCCTCCCAGAGTTCCCAGGGTCTCCCTTCTCTTCAACCAACCACAGGACGTCCAGAATCCTGTCCTTTGTTCTGTTGGTCTGGGTAATGGGGCTTCTAGGCGAGGGGGGCAAGGAGAACTCGTCTCCTCCCAGCACCCCCACCTTCCTGTGGGTCACCTGCTGCAAGGTAGGATTTTGTTCCCTGAGAAGCCAGCCATCCCCAAAGCTGGAATTTGATGCTGTACATGGTGCCCATGCCTCTTTTGTATTCTCCTTTCACTAAGGGTTCTTGGTTGGGTTTATTTGGAGCTGGTTTTACACTAATCCTTTTCTTATTATATAAGAACCATTTCATCCAAATGCCAAATAAATGTGTTCTGAGGGGGAAAAAGGAAAAAGAAAACAAGGAAAAGGAAAAGGAAAAAGAACCTAATAAAGACAGATTCTAAACTCAAATCTTAAGAAAGTGAAGTTCAGCCCTTATTTATCTTATTTTAATCCTTACCTAAACTACTTCATTCATTTAAAGTATAGCCTCAGGTCTCTGAATGCATTACCTCAAGCCTGGGCCTTGCCTTCTGTCAGTCATTTTGACTTTCTTTCAGCCATTTTGACTGCAGCATGACTGACTGAGAAATTCAAGGGGCAATTTATACCTCTGAGCTCAGAATATACATCATCGACACTCATTTTTTCCCATTTCAAACAGGAATAAGCAAACAATAAGCCAAAGAAAATAATTTTAAAAGTTTAACTTCCCTTATTCTTTCCAGAAAACTATCCAGTAAACTACATGACCATATCTGATCTCTAGCTAACCATAGAGGAGAAGCTATCATGAAGCAGAGATTTTTAAAAAAGGTTCCATTATCCATCTTTATGATTTGTTTCTCCAGCACTCACTCCCAAGGTACCAAAATGTGTTATTCCAGGTTGACTAGAGATACAGATCCAGAGACACTCATATGTGTATTAAAAAGAACTTTATACCATAGAGCAATTTTATATTATGAAAAAACAACCCAGTCTAGTCCAGATCAATTTCTTAATTCTTGTATTACCCCATATGTCATGTCAAATACCAGCCTATAAATTTCTCTTCAGGCTCATGTGATACATGCAATGAAGCTGAATGCATAAAAATCTAAGACCAGTAGGTGGAAAGTCTTGTGGATCCAATGGCAGTGGAAGCCTCTCAGCACTGGAATGGGCTTCCAGGTGGCTCCTTCAGTTTCAGGGCTCTGGCTCCATCAGCTGAATTCTGTGTTTTGTCAGCAGGAAGACCAAGCAGAGAAGCACCTTAAGGGAGGAAGACAGGAGTTCTCAGAATCCTCAGAAGTTCCAGTCCCACCCAGAGACCTCATTGGCCATACCTAATTGACAGGCTAGACTCCAACCCTTTGCAAGTTGACAGGAGATTATGTAACTGCTACATCAGCTAAAGAAAGAAATGTTTCCAAAAGCAAATTTTAGAAAACCACAATGTCTCATATATGGTTCTAAAAAGCCAAATCCATGACTACATAATACGGTACCTGGCCTGGAAAAAATGCATTAATTAAACCAATAAGGAAAAATTGGCTCTAGGTGACACTAAAATTTTAATTGTAGAAAAGCATTATTTAAAAACCAACACCAATTGATATATAATCCACACTGAAAGCTTATCTAATTTGGAGATGCTTGTTGGAGCACACATTAAATTTTTTGTTTCTGCATGACATTCTTTAAGACTGTAAAATAGTTTGATAACTGAAATAAGAGAAAGCAAGTGACTCTTGGTTATTGTATGAGAATTGGAAGAGTAAATGAATGGGGAGGTAGTGGTAGTTTCTGTTTTGAAGACCAATGAGGGTTGCTTCTCCTCTTCAGAGTTACAATCTTGGAAAGCCACAGGGCCAGTACTACCCTTTCCTATAGGGTCTGTGTGAGTCACAAGTGACTTGTAAGCAGTGGATTTATTTGTTTTATACCAAAGCAAAATAACAGGACTTTTCTGTGTCATCCTTCAAGACAATATGAGACTTAGAGGTAGAAGAGAGACACACACACATATACACACATATACATCTCTCTCCACAAGAGACACTGTTGAGAATTTCTTATAATTATATGTATACATATATCCTTGTTAAGGTCATAGAAACACCTCACAAAGCACTCAGATTTATTACAAGAAAGAATGAGTTTAGTTCCTAACCACTGGACATGTCCTTCAACAGAAGACACACAACCACTTGGAGGCAAAGCTATCTGGGTTCATGAAAGAAGTGAGTCAGATGATCTCTAAAGTTCCTTCAAATATTCTTGAAATTCCACATTATGACATACTTTTCATCAGTGTAATGTTTAACCTTGGAAGAAAAAAATAGCAAAAACTAAGCATAGGACTTGGCTCTTATAGTTGTATCTCTGGGCATTATTTTACTTGCTTTTTCTCAAAACTTTTATTATGCCAGATGAGTATCCACCATGGAAGCAATGTTCTGAAGATGAAAGGACATTGCATTGGGTGAATCTGGGACACAAGACCTGTTTACTGAAAACCGTGGCTCACGAGCCCTAAGGGGCTCCTTAACTATGTGCGTATGACTCAAATATGATAAAAAATGAAAATAAGAATAGTACAGTTTCATTTAAAGGATACTATTCAGATAATGGTGGTTTAATTTGGCTATAAAATATATATTTATGTATCAAATGATTTTTAAATTGTTGTGAGAGACAGCTTGGATCTTTTCTCCAGAGCTTGTAAACATTACTTTGGGAACTTAAATAAAGCCTGACCTAAGCTATTGTGTTTTCAATACTCTCAAATACATGTGAAAGATAGACATTGAATAAGAAAAACTGAAGAAGAATCGATGCAATTGAATTGTGGTGTTGGAGGAGAATAGTGAAAGTACCAGAGACTACTTAAAGTTCAAACAGAACCATCTTGGAAAAAGTACAGCTAGAGTGTGTCTGAGAGGCAAAAGTGGTGAGACCATCTCAAATACTTTGGACAGGTTCTCAGTTGAGACCAGTCCTTGGAAAAGAACATCAGACTTGGTAAGTTAAAGAAGCAGCAAAAAAAGAGAAGAAGGTCCAAGCAAAGATAGATGGTCACAGTGGCTGCAATAAAGGACTAAGTGAAGAAACAACTGTGAGGACACTGTAGGACTAGCCATTGTTTCCTGTGGTTGTGCACAAAGTCTGTATGGGTCATAACACATTCAATGACACCTAACAACAACAAGAAATTACCAGGTGAGGTTAATTTGTCCCTATCATCCCCACATGAGGCAGCTTTACGTGGTTGTTGCCAATTAACAAGGCAGGTGCATTGTTCTGCCTTGTTTCATTAATTAGATTTTTTTCAACTGTTCTGAAGACGTGAAAGAAAACTCAATTGATAGATTTGGGAAAATCTTGACATTGATTATAAGTTGTGTGCTGGTGACACTTTTATAAATCTCTTTAAAAGTCAAATGCTAATCTTTTCAGCTAACTTGTTTTATGGTACATTGTTATCAATCAATCACACTTATAATTGACTTCTGCTTTTATAACAATTCTGAGGCTTAGATGGCTTTCAGGATGACTGAACACACTTTTGTTCTAGCTTCTTCCTTGAATAACAGATAACACCAAACGACCATAAATCCTAACTTTAAGGATCTCAAAGTAAAAAAGAAAACTCCGTAAACTAGAACATTAAAATTTAACTTAAAGGGAAAAGTTTTAAGTCATAATCAAGGTCTCAGATATTCTTTTCTACATATCCCTAATAAAAATTTTAAAACTCTATACTTTCAATGAGCTCCTATATGCATACAAACAAAGGTAAATCTGATCATATGTCACCCTCTACTTTAATGAGGTGTTAAAATAAAATCATACTAAGTTCATGATAGAAATTGATGCTTCCTTACTCAATGGTTTGCAAATCAGGATAACATTCTGACTAGAGAATCAAAAGTGTTTCTAAAATACTTACCTGGCAGGGGAAATATCATGAGCATGGAGGTGGTTTCCCAGGGTGAAGCTGTTCCATTTCACTCCAGATATCCTGACCCCTGCAATTTCCCCAAATGGGAAACTTGACTGCATAATTTGTGGCAGTGGAGGAAAAAAAATTGTTTCGAAGAGGAAATAGCTTCCATTTCACTGATATTTCCATGTTCAGGGAGGGGATGGGAGGACAACTGATCCAATAATAATTTGCATTCTGGTAGGATTTTATATAACATGACTAGAAAAACCATGAAAATTATCTCAGTTCTTCCTATGATATAGTTCTAGTCTGACATTATTGACTATAAAATGATTATTGTTCAAAACAGCACAATGACTAGAGAAAAGTCTTTTAAAAACATGTAACCATTAGAACACTGGAGCTAATGACTTGCAGGAAACCTAGTTCTTCAAGTCTTAGATTCAAAGAATATTTTAGGGAAATAGCTTGTATAGATCATACAGACCTCTATGGAATGCAGATATTTGGATTTCACAAGAATTAATATTTCATTTTAAAACATTTTATTTCTAAAACTGATCTTGATCAACAAGTGTATCAAAAGAGTGGACTATCCAATAAATTAAACTTGGATTTATTTACCATATGTACTTGTAATTAAGTCGAGTTTTCCGGCACATATGTTTATGCCATAAAAAATCCACTAGGCTTATACATGAGTGAGGGTCCCACTTATGTTTATGATATAGTACTTAGTCTGAGATATTTTATTTTTTTGTCTTCTCATTAACCCCTGTCTGGGCCCAGTCTTATTATACTTATGACTTGGCCATAATTGCAGAGGGGCTGACAACTGCACTGCAGCTCCTAGATGTGTTTTTACAGGGACGTTTCAGAGACCACGTGTGAGCAATGTGGTATGAAGTATCTGGTCTGATGAAGCCCAACATAGAATTGACGGCAACGTGGAACCCTGCTGCCTGGGAAAAGATTCCAAAGGAGGTGGTGCAACGCGCCTTCAAAAAATGTGGCCTTAGTAATGCTATGGATGGCAGTGTAAACAGTGCTGTGTATGAGACCAACAGCAGTCATGATGATGATGATGTCTATGTTAATAACCTCACACCAGCTACAGCTGAAGCTCTGTGTGGACATGCAATGATGATGAGGAATCCAGTTTTGAAGGATTTTAACTCTTAGTTTAGTTGCTAATAGAGCTAAGGTTTTTGTACTTTTTTCTTTCCTTTTTTGGGGGGGAGGGCATCACTGCCCTCCAGTGGTCGTGGGAGCTACCCAGCCTTGCTCCTGGAGAGCCGCTGCTGGACTTGAACCACCAAGCCTGTGGGCCGCAGTCCCACACTCAACCACTATTCCACCGGGACTCAGCCCGGTTTTTGTACTTTTAAAGTTATTGTTGATACCTTATTGTTTTTGTTGACACTCTTTTTCACTCACAGAGCTAGACTACTGTTTTTCTTTGAAAATACGGTAAATATTCAAAAACATTTAACCTACTCATGCCTCGATTAATATAATTTTATTGCTATCTATTTTTACTTTGAAATTTATCAGTGACTGCTGGATTTCCCACTCTAGGCTTATACTCAAGGCAATAAGTTTTCCCAGTTTTTGTGGTAAAATTTGGTGCCTCAGCTTATATTCAGGTCAGATTATACTCAAATATGTAGGCATATTTTTTTTACTATTTTGCATTGAATGGCTTCATCTGGGTTTGCCAGAGTTAATGGAAATTAGTAAATAGAAGTAAGCTGAGGCTGACCTGGTTTATTGTGTATTTGAACACTGCTGAAGTTTAATTGAGGATAGAGCATTGCTTTGTATTATTCTTGCTTAAATGTTTTTTAAATTATTTATAACTGATATCTCTTCTGCTATTTCCAGAACATTAGTAATATTTCCAACCCTTAAAAGCAAAATGAAACAAATAATTTGCTCATTATTTTCAACAAGTCAAATTTCTACATATAAAATATTAACCACAGCATTTAAATGCTTTAAAAGCTGGTAGTTTGAGTAGAACTGATATTTAATGTAAATCTTTAAGACTTAGTTTTATATACATAGCAATGAGTAAATGCTAAATGTGTAAGTATATTAAATACAGAGAAATTAGAGGAAGGCAATGTGACACTGAATTTTGATCTAGTTGCATTTATTCATAGATGCATGTACAAAAGCATGTTTATGTACCTTACAAAAGCTCATGAGTTCATATTGCAAAGCACAACTAACTATGTGCATTTTTTGTCATTACCTGAGTTTACTCTAATGACTTGAATGGAATGAAATAAGCCAGGGATGCATAGTTCAGACAGTAGCTGCTGACAGCCAGTCTTAAGCACACATCAGTCATGGTGCAATGGTACTTGAATTTAATGATATTTATGTGGGCAAAGACTGACGCTTATATGTTTTTGTCTCCCTACTTGGTGCAGCTGCACCACTCATTTTAATACCCTTTCTAAGAGAAAAAAAAAAGTCTAAAAATTGACAGTAACTTAGCTTGTCAGTGTTGCTGCTCTTAGCACACTTATTTGCACATGCATTTGACACCTAGGATTGCTTCCGATTGGCTGGCTGTATATCAACAAGTGATGGGATTGATGACAGAATACATCAATTTTTTTATTACATTGTGATCTACGTACAAGACATTTGTGATCAACTAGTAGATCGAGATCGACATATTGAGCACCCCTGATTGAAACCATCAACTGCTTGGTTAATAGTCAAGAGCTTAACTGTTTGTCCCACCCAGGATCTCCTCCTTGCATATAAGTAGTCAAGTGCTAAACTTTCTCCTTCTTGTATATGTTGTTACTGTGTGTGATGTCAAGTCAACTCTGACTCACAGTGACAGTAGAAGGCTGAGGAGAACTGCCTGATAGTATCTCCTATGCTGTAATTTTATGAAAACAGATTCTTCAGTCTTATTTCCTTCTGAATCCCTGGTAGATTCAAACCATGGTTTTGGTTAGCAGCTGAGTATTTAGCTATGTACCACAATAATTCTTTCTTATAGGCATAATTACCAGCACAACAGTCGCTTCCGACTCACTGCAACCCTGCAGGACAGACCCTTTAGATCTTTGTGGAAGCAGAGAACCTTACCTTTCTCCCTTGGAGAAGCTTCTTGGTTTGCTGACCTTAGGGTTCGGAGCTCAATGTGTAACTACATAACGCTCCCACTAGAGTCTACAGTTTGTGCTCCAGATCAAATCGTTTTTCTCTGTTGCATATAGACTTTTAGCCTCTTGGCTTCTCGTTTGACCCTTACGAAAATTGTATGTAAGTAATAATTTATTTCAGTAGGTATGTATTTGATACCTATCTACTTCACTTGGTTCTTTCTGAGGGATGTGACTTTGACCAGGCCTTTTGCATAATCCATCTCTAAATTGACTGAATGCTTGATGAACTTCTGGTGCCTTGAGAAGAATGCTGATGCTACCAGCACCACCGCTCCTGGACCTTTGTGCTTGGTACTACTGTGTTTACAGATGTTTTTCCCCAACTGGAACATCGCCACTACCCGAGAAAACTCTATTATTGATATCCGGAGGCTTTCACAGTGCCAAACTGAGGCACTGTTCTCAGAAGTCTCCCAAGCTCCAAAGCAATTAATTCTGTGTTCCTTCCGAAGTGGAAAAACTTCCCCTCAATTCTTTAAAAATACATTTTAGACCCTGAGTGTCTTTTAGTGGAAATAGCTTTCAGCACATTCTGTCCCTGTAGTTCTAGGACACAGAGCTATATTGTTTTAGAAGAGAGAGAGAGAAGGTGTGTACATTTGTGTGCTCAAGTGTGCAAGCATGTGTATTTTCTTCAGGCAAAGTCAGAGATGAATGTAAGAACAAAACTAAATGACTGACATGGGGGCCTTCATTTAAATTTTCTCTGCATTTGAATTGGGAATAGTGTGGTCCAGGCTCCATTTGCTTGTTTTCCTTCACTTCCCACAAATTTCTTTTCTGTGGACCCAGCCACAGTCCTTCAGGAATGCGCTTGCGTCTGACTGTGTTTTGGACATATTTTGCTTTCATAGCAATGCTCATGTGTCTGATTGCATTGTGGGTATGGTCATATCCTGCCCAGGCCTGCCAGGTACAGAAGAATGCATGCCAGGTGTTAATTGCCATTTCATGTTATGCCTTCTTCATCATAGGATAGTTCTAATGGGCGTTTCAATTTGTCAGATATTATGTTAAATATTTTAAATTCAATATATCTATTAAATTTTCACCCTTCATATGACAGTTTAATGTACCACTGTGGCTTGCATGCTGCCATTATGCTGAAAGCTATGTCCCTGGTATTTCAACTACTTTAAGAGTCACCCACGGTACAACAGATTTCATTAAAGTTTTCGGATTGTAACAGATAGATTAGGAACAAAGACTTGGTGATCTATTTCCAGAAATTAGTCAATGAAAACCCTTTGGGTCACAGAACGTTTTCCAAGACTTTAACTTGGTTTCATTGGGCATGTTGTTAGGGGTTACCTATCAAAGGAGAAACAACATCATGTTTCGTGAAATGA
>PVJH01032549.1:0-22532 GCA_004026705.1 Nesogale talazaci | reverse complement strand
CCTTCCCTCCACCCTTCCAGTATCTCCACTCTAACCATTGGCCCGAAGGGGCCCATCCATCCTGGTTTCCCCATATCTCCAGCTCCCCTCTATGCCAGTGTGACTTCTCCAGTCCATCTGGATTTGCAAGGTAGAGTTGGGACCATGATGGTTGGGGGACGGGGAGGAAGGCTTCAGGAATCAGAGGAAACTTGTATGCATCATCACTGCCTGGCTGCCCCCCGACTGGTCTGTCTCCCCCCAGTGTCTCCCCTGTAAAAGGGTAACCAATTACCCACCAGTGGGCCTTAGGTCCCCACCCTGCTCTCCTCCTGCTATGTAATGATGTGATTCTTGTTCTTTGGTGCTCGATATCTGCTCCCTTCGGCCCCTCTTGATCACGCATGCTGGTGTGCTTCCTGCATGTGGACAATTTGCTTTTTATTCAACTCCCACCAAGATTTACCACCATGGATACATCCATTTTAACTCCTTTAGGGAATGTGCATCATAGAATCAGCCAAATTGATCATAATTACTGCTCATCCTACCAATTAACATTCCTGTTAGTTTTTCCTCTCAAAACACTATGCTACAACAAACATTTCAAGAAGTAATATTGCCGGGTCCTTGGAAAGTCACATCTTCAGTTGCATTAACCCACTGCCATCCTGTTGATTGCAATTCACCTCGCTGCCATCGAGTCCATGCTGAAGCAGCCCTACATGGTTTTCAAAAGAGTACATCTTCATGGGTACAGACAGCTTGCTCTCTGCTGTGGAGCAGCTGATGGTCGTTTTGAACCACTGACATTGAGGTCAACAGCACAAAACTTACCAGCTGGATTAAATGCTGACATTTATCTCCAAAACAGTGTGTATCAATTTACACTCCCAGCAAAGTATCAGAACTCTCCTAACCCTCATTTGTGCCCACACTTGGTATGGCTCAGCTTTCTTCACATCCGTCAACCCAGAAGAGTGCGAAATGTTCTCTCAGTATCTTCAATTTACCTTCTTAATTACTTATGGAAGTTAAGGATGCATCTTAGACTTAGTTCTTCTTCTTAGGGCTTCTTCTGTTATAATTTATTACAACAATGTTTTGCCTCTAGGATTATTTATACTTGTTTATTTGCAGCTATTACATATATAGTCTGAACAACAATCCTACTTAAGTCATGGCTTTGCCACGATTCCCCCCACTCCCACCCTATCTGACTTTTCTTTTATGAGATGTACAATTTTTAATTTTTACTTGCAATCAAATTTTTTGTTTTTCACAAATCTAGGTCTTTAATCTACCTGGAATTTATTTCAGTAGCTCTGATCGCACAGTGGCTAAAGTCCTTAGTTGCTACCAAAAGGTTGGTGGTTTGAACCCACCAGATGTAGCAGTCTGTCTCCATAAAGATTTATGGGCTTAAAAAGTCTACTACCCTGTCATCTAGTATCACTGAGAAAAAAATGGGAGTGTGTGTGTACATCTGTCGGACTGTATTTCATCCCAGTGGTAATTCTCTATCTAGGAATTCTTAGTGTCTTCTAAAACTTAAAAGAAAACTTCCTACTTCTGGTAAGGCAACTTGTTCTGTTCTTCCAAATTATACAAGCTATTCTTGACTCTGAGTTTCCAGGTGATTTTCAGGAACCTTGACAAACTCTATCAATGTGTTAGAATCGCACTGAATTTATAAATTAGCCTGGGGAGAATTGAGAATACGAAATTGCATATTCCTAACCATTAATATGATTTCCAGTGCTTCACATTTCCCTGTAAGATCCTACATGTTTTGTTTTGTTATTCTTATTGAAAATGACATCTATTACAGTTTTTAATTATTTTTCCTGTGTATGACAAAGATCAGCATATTCTGGTCCAAAGACCAAATCTACCTAAGGTCTATTTTGTTCAGCCTTCTGGCTAAGCATGCGGCAAAGAATTTACAGTTTGTTTTTTTTTGGGGGGGGGGCATCACTGCTCTCTGGTGGTGGGAGTAGGAGGCCCAGCCCCACTGCTGGAATTGAACCTCTGTCCCAGTGGGCCGCAGTCCCGCACACAACCACTACGCCACCAGGGCTCAGCCCCTAGAATTTACAGTTTTTTAAGGGTTATTGAAAAAAAGAAGACACACCAGAGACTGTATGTGGCACACAAAGTGTAAAATATTTAGTATCTGGCCTCTAACAGAGTCTGCTGATTTCTAGCTGATTTATAAAAAGGTTGTATCCAGAAACCCTGCTGGCTTGATATTTTTTATAGTTTGTAAAGTCACTTGGACACTCTATATAGAAAACCAGTCCATGATTTCTTTATCCTTTCAATCATTGTAAGAATTTTCTCTTTCAACTTGGTTGGTTAATATCTTCCACCAAAATGCTTTGAGTACGACTTCTGAGGAAGAATTAATGAGTCTTTATTGTGGTGCTAGTGAAGAATACAGAAAGTCCCACGGACTGCCAAAAGGACCAAGAGATGTGAGATGGAGGAAGTACGCCCAGAATGCTCGTTAGAGGCAAAATGGCAAGATTTAGTGTGGTGTACTTTGGACATGCTGTCAGTAGAGACCCGTCCCAGGAGAAGGGCATCGTGTTTGGTAAAGAAGAGAGACGGTGAACGACGGCAAGGCTCTCAACAGGATGGACTGACGCCCTGGCTGTAACGACGGGATCAAGCACAGGAACAGTGGTGAGGATGGTCCCAGAGTGGGAAGTGCTTTGTTCTGTTGTGCTTGGGGTCACTAGGGGTCGGGTCTGACTTGGTGGCACCTAACACGTACCACCACTCCCACCATGACCCAAATGCTGACGAGAGGTGGTAGTAAGAGTTACCGTCATTCTTGATTTCAAACTAGTATCTCAAAGGTGACGTCATTAGGTACAATGCTTGCTCCATGTTTTCAAGGACACCCTTTATCAGACTGAGGGAATACTTTCCATTCTTATATTATGAATTCTCACTGAATTTTACCAACATGTATTATTAAGACGATCACCAATTGTTCTCCTCTTTTAAGCCATTAAAGAACCTAAAATTACATTGTCTATATAAACTCTAGTATAAGTCGAACTGGATATCAGCCAAGGCACCTAATTTTGCCACCAAAACTGCATTAAAAAATGTGCTGGAAAACTCAGCTTATTTACAAGTATATATAGTAATGAATTTTCTAAAGTTGACAATCTCTGTATTCTGTGGAACAGGACTACAAACTCTTAAAGAATCCAGAGTTATTGGATCTAATAAGAAGAGCCTAAAGACTATGACCTTGGGTTACTCTCCTCAAACTTGGGATCAAAACTATTTTCTGAAGTCACTTTTACACAAAGTAACAATCTACCACAACAAATAAAGCTTGTCACCAATGCATATCAAGTCCTTAAAAAAAAGTCTATAGTTGATAAGGTCAGTGGCTACTGTAAAGCACTGATGACAAGCCTGGAGGGCAGGGAATTTAAAATTAATGGGAAGTAAAACAACCAAAAGCGAAGTAACAAGACTGTTGATATAGTATAAAGAACAAAACCAATGTCACTGACATGTCTAGAACTATAGAGATGAGTGTATTTTGCTGTGTATGTTTTCATCAAAGAGTTTAAACCTATGATAAACTGTCCTGGTCATAGTGTATGTATCCTCATTATATTTGCTGGCTATGTTGTGCTAATACATTGGTTGATAAAGTTTATACCTAAATTAATAAATGAAAGTAGGTCAAAGTTTCCCATTTTTCTGGTATTACTATCACAATTATGATCACCCTCAGACAATGAATGAGTTGGAGACTATTCCCTCTTCCTCTACTCTCTAGTATCTTCTTTTTAAGATTAGAATTATAAATTCATTTAAATTTTGCCAGAATTCACCTGTGAAACCACATGGTCCTGGGGAGATTCGTTATTGGAGGCAGGTTTGTAAAATACCAGATGAAGTGCTGTGTTACTAAGCTTACTGATTTCCTCGGGTTTTCTTTTGAACTCAAAGTTTAATAAACCAGGTATTTCAACAAATTTGTTCATCTAAGCTTTTGATTTAATGGTAAAAAGTAATCCATCCTAGTAATCTTTTTAATACTCTATTTTTGGCTTTAAATTTTTATTTAAAAAAGATTTGAAAAATTCCAAATATTTTATCTGTTACAATTGTCACTGTTTTCTCCCTTGACTGCATTACAGGTGGAGAAAATGGTCTGTATGCTAACAAATAGGTTAGCTTGTGGCTTAGTACATAGGTAAGTTTCATAGCTGTCTTCAAAGTCAGAATATGCTTTCTTCAAGCGGTTGGTGTTTTAAAGCATAATTTGTAGTTTATTTAAATGTTAATGGCAGCCTGCACTGTATTTTAGAGCATATTACATACACATCCTAAGATCCTTTTGTTTTCAGATTAATCTTGTTTACTGAAAATTCTTTTGCATAGCATGTGTCAAAAATATCAGTCAAGTCATAGTGATGATTCAGAGATTCATGGAAAACAATCTCTAACAATGCTATAATGATTCTCTCAAAAGTCTGATTTGAAAGATAAAGATGGATTATACACAAACATAATATATGTTAACTCAAGAAATGTTTGATCATAAGCTAGCCACTGTTGATGGCACAGAGATTAAAATAAGATTTGTTTAGTCTACTGAAATAAAATACACCACAAAAACAAATATCATACCTTTGTTTGGCTTACTTATATTGTTACTTTGATAAGCAATTATTAGAAAGACTTCCGAAGCTTGGTGTTTATACACTTGAGTGTATAAGCTCAACATGTCGCAACTCACCTGAGCACAACAGATAAATACAACTGAGATTGTCAACAGGAAAGCAGATGAAACTATTACATCCACAGATCGCTGAGGGCCTCGGCGCTGAGAAAAGAGGAAATATTTACAAACACTACATGTACTGATTGACAGCTAATTTTCACTGAGAGTTGACCACAGTTACCAGTAGAAGATACATCTACTTTGCCACGTGAATTTTAATGATATAGTATTAATATTTTAGAAGGATTTGAAACACAGGGAAATTGGTGTCTATACAGTCTGGAATTCTTAGCATACCTTCAATCAGTTCCTATTTTGAACCACAAATCATTCATTCAACAAATACTTTGTGTGCACTGGCTGAGAACTTGGCACTGTGCTAGATGTTAGAAATAGAGCAAAGAACATAGCAGACCCACCCGCTACCTCATAGAAATAGTAAGGGGGACAGAATCAAGCTCACAGTCACATAAGTATGATCAGCCATGGTGAGTGCCAACAAGCAAAGGATGCTTTGAGATAACTGTCCAGAGAGATCTGGCTTAGATTTAGGGTTCAGGAGTGTGAGTCTAGGAAGAGCTCCTTGTGGAGGTGATATGTACAATGAACTGATGCATAGAAGGAGGGGCCCTGGGGGTGCTGTGGTTAAGTGTTAGACTGTGTACCACAGATTGGTGAGTCAAACTCTCTGACTGCTTCGAGAGAGAAAATTAAGGTTGTCTGCTCCCATCAAGATTTATAGCCTCAGAAACCACTGGGCCACTAAAAGTTGGAATCAACTGGATGGTAGTAGATGTTTTTGGGGGGCGGGGGGAGTGAGGGGGTAGGGATTGGGAGCAATAATGGCACATGTTGGCATTCCAGGTCAAAAGAAGATGTGTACCAGCGTAGAGAAGGACTGAAGTAGTCCAGGGTGGTGAGGAGGGAATTATCTCACACGGAGTGAGAGGGATAGGGAGATAAGGATTTTATAAGCTCTTTTATTCTGAGGGCAATGGAAAACCTTCAAATGGTCTCAGAAATCATATGCTCAAATCTGCACTGTAAACATCATATTGGTGGCATATTGAAGAACTTAATTAGAAGAGGAAATGTGGATGCTTGAAGGCCAGTTTAGAGGCAACTTTAGGAACATAAGCAAGATGCTTTAGTTGGGGTGGAGGGCAAGGAAACACAGAGGAGCAGTGAATTCAAGGTCAAGTTTGGAAGCACAAAGGTTAGGCGTGGGTGCTAAACTACCAGCATGTTGAAAATACATGAAAGAAGCACGTGATGATTATTTTGAGGCCTGGGATTATTTCTCAACTGCATTGTAACTTCCTAAGGGAAAAGGTTGTCCACCCCCCCCTTTTTTTAATCTTATGGAGAGTTAACATTAAATTAATGATGCTGAGTAATATAACCAGTGCAAGAGAGAAAACAATAACTACTTTGAGCTGAGAAAGAGTAAAAATTGGGGATGGTATTTCACTGTCAAGCAGCAAAAAAGCATATCCATCTCACCACACCAATGGCTCCCAGAATTATTTTATCTGCCACCCCCTTCTCATGGGAAAAAAATTTTACTCAGTACCCACCCCCTTTCATCTCCAGCAATTAAAAATACCTACACTTGAACTCAGAATCCACGATAAAGTATATATATCTGCTTTTGCTGTCCTGCACCTCACAATGAAAAAGAAAAAAATCACCATCTATTTTTATTATTTCCCAAAGGAGACTGCGTGAATTATTTTAATGTCAAGTTAATAATATAAAATTTTTTAAAGAGTAAGATCTAAAATATATGGGTATACAAATAGTACAAATTAAAAAAAAAACACTTCCATTGCTACCTAATGCTACAAAGAAAGATGGCCCTCACTCCCCTTGCCGAGTTTAAATATTTTACTTCCATAATTAGGAAGACTATAAAAAGATTCAGAGAAAAAGAGTGGCATAAAATTTATATATATCTTTAAATAGAACAGGCCCTTGGTTACAGACTGACAGATTACAAAACTTTTTTTAAGTAAGGGGCTCCCTCTGCTGGTATGTGATGACCATTCTAAGAAGAACCAAAATTCCCAATCAATCTTTTGAATGAGTAAGCGGTTGGTGACATTTAGGGACAAAGATACATTTAGAACACCTGACCTTGAAACATCGGTTACCCATTGGTTTGGATTTCAGGATGCAGAGGAAAAGAATCTTCACCACCCTGACGACACACCTGAGCATACATCTACGACACGTTGACCAAGAAAGAGGAGCGACCAAAGCGTGCCAGGACGTAAGAGAACTTGTATCACTGCCAATCTACCTTAAGATAGGAACGCAGAGAGAGCCACATTTTAATGTTCTGCACTTTCTTCAACCGGAAATGAGGAACCTCAGACTTTCGAGCTCTCCTTGCAGATGTTAAATGTCCAAAGAGTTTTGCAAAAAGCAATCGCTAAAAAAAGATTGAGATGATTAATTTTTAATTAGATTACTGAAGAACAACTAAAAACAACATGATAAGGATTGTTGAAATTGCATTTAGTTAAGTAATGCAAAACACAAACCCAGGAACAAACTAGGTAAAAATAACTTAGCAAAATACAACAATATTTCATAAGTACTTTGAAAATTATGAAAAGGATATTTACTCAGAATATTACTACACCCACCTGTTTATAAGTTCTTTCTGCCACACAGAGCAAAAAAAAGAAAATCCAAACAAGGGAGACACGAACCACAAAACTTATTATAACCATAGAAAGAACTGTGACATCTTCATTAGAGCCAAATGCAATCACATAAAGTTCTGAAGCAGAATGCGCCGTGAGCTGTTCCAAATCTGTAGCTTGGGAGAGCCGGAAAACAAATGGGGTTAAACCCAGGATCAGAGAGATTGCATTCCCAAAAATCTGGTATCCTATTCCTGGTATGTGATTGTTGACCTTTGCAGAGAGAGAGAGAGAGAGAGAGAGAGAGAGAGAGAGAGAGAGAGAAGAGGAAATGAGAGAAAATTAGTAAACTTTTTCTATAGTAAAATGAATTCCTATTAAGCATTACTTTTTTTATAGTGAAAACACTTTTAAAATAAATTTGCTTTACAATGAAACATAACAATTTTCCCTAGTTCTTAAATGCTTCCTCCCCCCACTATCAAGATCCTAATTCTACCTTATAAATCCGACTAGGCAGGAGGATCTACACTGGCACAGTTAGTAAGTGGAAACACTGGGAATTCAGGACAGATGAACCTGTCAGGACCAATGATGAAAACGGTGATACCGTGAGGGTGGAGGGATGGTGGGGCAAAAAGGGGAAACTGATTACAAGGATCCATATATTTCCCCCTCCCTGGGAAACGGACAACAGAAAAGTTGTGAAGAGGGTGAAGGGAGGTATCAGACAGTGCAAGACATGACAAAATAAAAGTAATTTATAAATTATCAAGGATTCATGAGGTGAGGTGGGTGGATGAAGAGCTGATACCAAGGGCTCAAGTAGAAAGCAAATGTTTGAGAGTGAGGATGGCAACAAATGTACAAATGTGCTTGACACATGGATGGATGTATGGGTTGGGATAAGAGTTGGATGAGCCCCCAATAAAATGAATTTTTTAAAAATTATTTTAATTTGCTTTAGTAACATAAAAAGGAAATTTAAATTTACTCAAATTTTAAAAGCTTCTTGGATGTGACATGTAGGATATATAGGCCATTCCCTCACCCTAGTTTTTAAAAACAATTCACTATCAAGTCACTAACTCACTGAACAGATGCAAATGGAATGGTTTGACCAGACCTTGGATAACAAAAACAACTAAGTTATCACCTTATCTTTAAAAATTTTAAATAATCACAAAAGCCACGATGAGAATGATATGATCTCATAAGGACTTAATATCAAGTCATTAAAGGTAAACTCTAGGTTGAAGATTTATACTTCTTTTCCATTACAGAGTTCAATGTACAAATGAGTTATCATATTTGTCGGACCATAGAATGCACTTCCCCCTGGCCCCCAAAGTGGGGTAAAAATGAGGGTGCGTTTTATGGTCTGAAGGTGTGGTACTCCAGAGCATGTTTATGTTTTTTTTGTTTGATTTTTGTGGCATCACTGCCCTGGTGGGAGTAGGAAGTTCAGCCTTGCTCCTGGAGAGGTGCTGCTGGATTTGAAACGTCAACCCTGTGGGCTGTAATCCCGCACACAACCACTACGCCAGAACATGCAAACACTTACTGTCCGCTGCTGTTTGCATGCTGTTGATTGCGGTGTGTTCGGGGGAAGTCTCCATGGGAGTCAGGTCACATGATGGGCACAGCACACGCCTCCCCTGTGTGTGTGTAACACTGACAGACTGGCAGGATGAGAACATGGAGACAAGAGGCAGCCAGGTACAGATGGTAGCAAGTAAGGTCCTGGCTGGGACAATGTGATGCAGTACAGGGTCCTGACAGGCAGGCAAAGAGCCTGTCATTGTCAGAATGAGACACAGTCTCTCCGGCCATGCAAAGCCCTGCATGTCAGGTGGGCTGGTGCCCTTTCATAGTGATATCAAGCGGTTTGAGTTAAATTACAATATACTGGTTGTATACTGTTACTATTTGGTTCAGAATATATTTTTTTCTTGTCTTCCTGATCTAAAAACTGGGTGCTTTTTATGGTCAGGTGCATCTTATGGTCTGAAAAACACGGTACCCATAAAACTTATGAAGATTTTCTTTCTTTTTTTTTTTTTGGACATCACTGCTCTCCAGTGGTGGGAGTAGGAGGCCCAGCCCCACTGCTGGAATTGAACCTCCATCCCAGTGGGCCGCAGTCCCGTGCACAACCACTACGCCACCGGGGCTCAGCCCACTTAGGAAGATTTTAAGAGAGATTAATGATAGAAAAAGAATGGGAGACAACAGAAAGAGAATTTGGAATTAAATTATGGCAACATGCAAGGTATATCCAATATACTTGACTGGTAGGACTGTAAAACATTTTAAAATCATCTACAAAGGGGCTTCAGAACGTTCATGGGGAAATTCCATTATCTTTCAATTTAATCTTTCTATGGTCATTTTGAAGTCTCCTCTTGCGCAGCTGGTATTGTTAAGTGCCACGGAGTCAGGTAGAACTCATGTCAATGCTATGCACCACAGAAAGAGGCCCTGCCTGGCTCTGTGCCAGTCTCACAATTGTTCTGATATTTGAGTGCCTTTGGCAGCCCATGTCAAAGCTCTTCCTCTTTTTTGCTGCCACTGTATTTTACTGAGCTTAATGTCCTTTTCCAGGGACTGGTCCCTCCCGACATGTCGTAAGTACTTGATATAAGATCTTGCCAATCTTGCCTCTAAAGCATACTTTGTCTGCACTTCTTCCAAGAAAATTCTTCACCAGCACGATTCAAGTGTCCCACTTCTTTAGTCGTCCTTATTCAATGTCCAACTTTCACATATATTTATCGTGGCTTGGGGCAGGCACACCTTAATCCTCAAAGGCTAAAATCTTGCTTGTCAACACTTTAAAGAGGTCTTCTGCAGCAGATTTACCCAGGGCAATGTATTGCTTAATCTCTTGACCACTGTTCCCACGAGCACTGTGTGTGAATCCAAGCAAGACAAAATCCTTGACACCCTCAAAATCTTTTTTTTTTTTTTTGACAACTTCAATCTTTTCTCCACTTATCCAGCCAGTTGTAAAGATTTTGGTCTTCTTTACATTGAGTTGTAATCCATACTAAAGACTGTGATACTTATTTATCTTTATCAGCAAGTGCTCCAAATCTTCACTTTCAGCAAGCAAGGTGCTGTCATCTGCCTATTGCAGGTTGTTAATAAGCCTTTCCCCAATCTGACTCAGGATTCTTCTTTACATCAGCAGCTTCTCTGATTACTTGTGCTCAGCATGCGGACTGTGTAAACTATGGTGAGAGGACATAACTCTGATACATAAGAGTTGTGATTTTAAGCCATCCAGCATCCCCTCGTTCTGTTCATACAACTGCCTTTTTTTAAATACACGGACAGCTTCTTCACAAGCACAACGAAGAGTTCTGGAATTCTCAATCTTCTCAAGCTATCCACAGTATGTTATGATTCACACAGTCCAATGCCTTTGGAGAGTTAATAAAACACAAACATCTTTCTGGTATTCTCTTTCACCCAAGATCCATTTGACATCAACAATGTATCCATTATTCCAGGTTCTCTTTTGAATCCAGCTGGAATCTCTGGCAGCTCCCTGTCGATATACTATGGCAATTGTTGTTAAAAGATCTCCAGCACAATTTTACTAGCATGTGATATTAATATTGTTTTATAGTTTGCACATTCTTTTTGGTTACCTTTCTTTAGAATGGGTAGAACTATGGGTCTTCCCAGTCATCTGGCCAAGCACCAGTCTCCCTACTTTCCTGGAATAGAATAATATGTGCTTCCAGTGCTTCACCAGCTTGTTGAAACACTTCCACATTTCTTGGAGCTTTGTTTCTGGATAATGCTTGGAGGACCTAGGGTTTCTTCCTTCAGTCCCACTGGTTCCTGCTCACATGCTATGTACTAAAATGATGGAATGCTAACTAGTTCTTTTTAGTATAGTGACTCTGTATTTTCTTTCTATATATACGCAAGTAAGGATATGTGGGTACAAATTTTCTAGCATGATTTTTTAATTCTTTTCTGGGGTACTAATAAATTAATGGACCTGTAAGGATGAAGGTTTCACTTCTTTTAAATCATTTTATTGGGGGCTCCTACAACTCTTATCATAATCCATACATCCATCCATTGTATCAAGCACATTTATACATTTGTTGTCCTCATTATTCTCAAAACATTTGCTTTCTACGTAAGCCCTTGGTATCAGCTCATCCTCCCCCACCCTGCTCCCCTCTCCCTGAACCATTGATAATTTATAAATTATTATTTTAACATCTTACTCTGTCCAATGTCTCCCTTCATCCACTTCCCTGCTGTCTGTACACCACAGAAAAAGTTAGATATAGATCCTTATAATCGTTTCTCTCTTTATACTGTACCTTCCTTCCACCCTCCCACTATTGCCACTCTTACCACTGGTCCTGAAGAGATCATATGTCTTGGATTCCCTAGGTTTCTGGTTCCTTTCTGTACCAGTGTACATCCTGTGGCCTAGCCAGATTTGTAAGGTAGAAATGGGATCATGATAGTGGGGTGGGGAGGAAGCATTTAGGAACTAGAGGAAAGTTGCATGCTTTATCATTGCTATACTGTACCCTGACTGGCTCCTTAAGTCTCCACAACCCTTCTGTAAGGGGATGTCCCTTTACCTACAGATGGGCTTTGGGTCCCCAATCTGTATTCCCCCTCATTTACACTGTTATAATTTTTAGTTCTTTGACACCTGATCCCTTTGACACCTCGTGGTCACACAGGCTGGAGTGCTTCTTCCATATGGGCTTTGCTGTTTCTGAACTAGATGGCTGCTTGTTTACTTTCAGTCCTTTAAGACCCCAGATGCTATATCTTTTGATAGCCAGGCACCATCAGCTTTCTTCACCATTTTTGCTTATGCACACATTTATTTTCAGTGATCATGTCGGGAAGGTGAGCATCATGGAATGCCAATTTAATAGAACAAATTGTTCTTGCATTGAGGGAGTACTTGAGTAGAGGCCCAATGTCCATCTGTTACCTTAATGTCAAACCTATAAATATATGCATGTAGATATATTTCCCCATCATCATAAATATATTTACTTATGTAGATGCCTGTATTTAGACCTCTATAAATGTCCTTTGCCTCCTATTTCTTTCCTCTATTTCCTTTTACTTTCCTCTTGTAGTACTATCATGCTCAGCCTTCATTTGGGTTTCATTAGTTTCTGTTACATTGCCCTTGATCAATTCCTACCAGGCCTCTTACATCCCCCTTGCCACTGATTTTGGATCACTGGGTTAGTCAACATCACTTCCAATGAAGGTTTCTAATAGCAAGTTGCAGGTTCAAACCTACCAGTCATTCAGTAAGAGAAACATGAAGCTACCTGGCTCTTGTAAAGAGTTACAGCCTCAGAAATTCTACATAAGAATCGATTTGATGACATAGGGTGCTTTTGAGTTTTATAATAATGAATCACAGTAATAAGTATGCACCACTGTTTACATATAGCATGTCTTCAATTTGATCCACTGAAAGCAAAAGAAAAAGTAACATAAAAGAGCAAGTTTTTAGATACCATCTTTTATTCTTGATCACAGGAGTAGAAATAGTAGAAGATACGAATGATTTGGTGACACATCACCATTACATACTTAGGCAAGCATAACCAAATTTTTTATAATTTGAAGAAATTAGTTGAGGTTATATATGTCAGTAATTAATATGTCATAATTACTAAGTCTTACCCTTGAACTAAAATAATAAAATTTAAATACTTACTCTGTTCATTATCATTCCACTGATTTCAAGTACAGACATATCTGCTTTCTTACAGTCATTGCCTTCCCATACTATTGCACTTATTTTTTCTAAACCTGGGTGGGAACTATGGAGCCAGGGCAAATGACTCTACAAAAAATAAACAGATATTGTTTAATGTACTCATCACATCTTTAAGTATATGTGTGTTTATAAAATTGTGTTTCTATGGATACATATATATATCCACACATGCACAGACATAATTTCAACTATGCTGAAATACAGAAATTGGTGAATGAATGAATTTTATAAATAAAACAGAAACCTTCACATATTTCTATCTATAGACATAATTTTCATGACAATTAAGTGATATAATAAAACTAGTTGGTATAGTGAACAGATGAAATAAGAATTATGTAATAACTTTGTATAACAGGCAACTTATGGAAATACATTCAAACATGACAGCAAAAGGATAGCTACCAATCTGTCTAAAAGAGCTACTGGTATAATATTAAAAGATCAGTGCTATCAAATTGTTCATATTAGTGATTTTCCAACTTAACATTCAATACAAAATATGACAGCCAAGATTTGAACCTCTTTTAGACAGGACATAATGATATAATCTCATCCCAAGAAACTTTATTTCACATATCTATCCTTAACATTTTATATTACAATATTACAATGAGATATTAATGATATTTTGATTAAGCATTTCTTGAAAAATAACTTTTCTCCCTTACATAGCAGGCATTGTGAACTGCAGCACTAAAGTTTAGAAGTCCTTCCCCAAGGAAATAAAACTGTCATTCAATGTTTCAAACAATAAAAAAATTACAAAGGAAGAAGATTCAGTACAAGGGTTAATTGGTTGAGTTTGGAGTCCCTTCCTTCACTTCTACAGTTAGAAGAAGAGAACTTTGGGACAGGGTGTGCAGGCTGGGTGAAAGATAGCAACAAAGGAAGGAAACACCCACTTTCAGATGAGTAGGCATTCAGAGAAGTAGCACTAAAAGATTAGGTTCAGAATGGAAAGTATCTGTCTATAATAAAATATTTCTAATAATTTTTTTAGGCTGACATACATCTTAGACAGAATGCTAGGTTTTGCACTAAAAGCAATCTACAGTAAGCAAAACATCTTTGACATTCTAGTATTCAAGTTTTAACATTATACTTAAAAGTATCTTTTAACAATACATAGAAGACTCTACTGTAGCTATAACTATTATTTTAGGGCAAATAGTGATTAAAATATGGTGAAGAAAGATTCCAGGCTGAAGAAATATAATATTTTCCTCTAGGGGGAGTAAAGATGCATGATTCGTGTTCACTGAAACTACAAACCAAGAGTATGTAAGAAAACAGATAGGAAACTATTAATAGTACTTTGATCTCACATATTAATTTCTTTATTTGAAGTCATACAATCTTTTCTACCAACTTAATAAAACTGATAATTATTAGCGAACCATAATGCCAGGAGGCACATGACAGGCTAAATTCTTTTCTACCCTTATTTAACTAGAATGAGGTTTCATTTGACCTTTTTGTTTTCTTCGTGATACACTACTGTACTGTTGGTACCCCTCTCGCCATGTGAGGGCCTCAGGGCTGTGAATGAGCCTGGGCCATGGTGGCTCTAAGTGGGGCTGCTGAAGGCAAGATCTGCAGTAAGAAAACAGGAGAGCCACGGGCTTTCTGTGTCCGTAAACAGCTACAGTCTCGAAACTCACCGGGGCAGTTCTGGCCTGTTCCATAGTTGCTGTGAGTTGGCAATGACTGGGAGTTAGTACTGAGTCAAACTCTTTCTTGGAAACATTATTATTTTGAAACATAATGGAAACAAAAAGACAAGAAGTGTGGGTTGTGGAATAAAAGGTGTGTCAAGCCTGCAGAAAACAGGCTCCATCCACCGATGCATATAGGCTGCTGCTCCTTCTGCCTTCCAGCTCCTGTTCTCTACAACAGTGAATGAAAGATCTCTCTAACCATGTGAAGAAAGGTCTACCAATATACCAAGAATACGCTCTTCATTGTCTTTCCTCTAAAAAACATGCACAATGACCCCACCAGGATTTGAGGTCACTTTGTCATTTTCTTATTTCTAGAAAGCCGAAGGCAAGATAGACGATAGCAATTAGGAAGTGGATAGCAATGAATTCGAGAAAGCTCATCTGTGTTTGTCAAATGTGTTGAGTCTTGCTGAATCAAACACATACTGGTCTACATACCAGTCAGTGCAGAGAACAGCATCAAATGGAACAGTCTGAGGATCCAGGGAAAATAGCAGAAACAAAGATGCCATCTTATCACATAGGTTTTCTCTATGTTTTTTTTTTTTTTGGTGGGGGGGGGGGCGTATCACTGCCCTCTGGTGGTTGTGGGAGCTACCCAGCCTTGCTGCTGCTGGATTTGAACCACCAAGCCAGTGGGCCACAATCCCGCACTCAACCACTATGCCACCAGGGCTCAGTCCCCTCTTCCTGTTTTGAACTAAAATTTGGAACTTTCTTCAATGTTTGCTTTTCATCCTCATTCAAAATCTGAACCATTCTTTGCTTATTCAAAACTGCCTGAAAACCTACAACCTTAATGCTTAAATGGTAGTATGCTTTTCTTCAAGTAAATTCACCAAGGCAACCACTTGACAGGTACTTCCAAGGGTAGGAACTGCAGTCATTAGAATCTGAATTCACCTACTAAAATTAAATTTCACTTGATGCATCTGTCCGGGTAGACTAAAGGAACAAATTTCAAAGCCATGCATATGGATATAAGGTATGAGTTTATATTCAAGGGGAACAGGACATGGAGAAAACATCCCAGCACAGTCCAGCTCAAAGTCACAAGTCAGATATTAAACCATATGCCTGAAATCGGTCCATAAAGTCTCCTTCTGACCCAGGAAGTCACAGGTCAGTGGCTACAGAGTCCCGGCACCAACATGGGTCTCCCCATGTCTCCTCGCTTCCAGGGCTCAGTGTCCATCAACAGCATCCCGTGGTGGCAGAAGCAACTCGTTGTTGGAAGAGGCCTCCATGTGGCTGCCCCAGCCTCAGAGGTCCGGCTCCATCAGGGCAAAGGCGTGTGGTTTCTCCACCGGCTACTCCAGCCTCCCAGATGCCGCCATTCTGTGTTGCCTGTGATTAATCATTTCTGAAACTAACTCCCAACAACTGGGGAAGATAGCTTCTCATCTTCACGAGGGAAATATTGCGAGATTTCCCAGGAGTCTCAGGTGAAAGCCATGCCCATACAGAGGCCTCATCGGCTACTCAATGGCTATCTCCAGATTAACAGACCAGACTCCACCCCTACATTTCTATCATAAAATTAACATAAGCACATGACTGCCACACTTGGCTATGACTTTAACCCTATAATGCTGAAATTCTTAATTTCAGGAAAATTTTTTTTTATTCTTTACTTTCAGTTTTATATATATAAAACGGCCAAAATATATTTTTAAAATATAAATATAATTTCAGTACCAGATATGTTTTAATTAAATGTATTTAATTAAATGTTACAAAAACATCATGCTTGCCATTGTAAGGTTAAATGTTATTATATACTCAGCCACCATTAGAGGAGAAAAGGCCTCTCGTGAAATGTGCATCACTGTTTACAAAGAAAATCAAACCACAAAACTACATATTTAGTAACACAGATTTCTAATGTTCTGTAATCCCTAGAACTTTTTCTATCTTTACGGTAAGCAGAAAAGGGTTACAATCAAACCTAGTAAAATCTGATTTAAAAAATTAAAAGCTTTCTTATTAAAGAAAGCTTAGTTCTATTATTCCACCACTAGCAAAACTGCAAACAGGAGCTTCTCTTTAGAAGCATGGGAATATCTATCTATCTGTGTATAAAACTAGTCTACTTAAAAACAAAATCAATATACACTTTTATAGCTATACAGTGTACAGCAAAATAATTTTTAAAAATCTATTTTACTGAAAAAAGAGTAAGAATGGGTGATGAAGCTGTGTTGCTGGCTGCCACTGCATGACTTCTGATTCACAGCAATCCTACATGCACCAGAAGGAATCACTTGCCTGGTTCTGTGCCAAACCATTCCTGTTCCTGTTTAAACCCACTGTTTGTAGTCACTGGGACCATCCATTTAGTTGAGTTCTTTTTTTTGCTGACTCTCATAACAAGTATGCTGTCCTTTAATAGGCAAGATGCAGTCTCCCCCTCTTCATCTTAAGGAATATTTTAGCCGTCTTCTCCGAAGACAGATGCTATTTGAGGCAATACTATATTCAATATTCATCAACAACATCATAATTCAAATGTATTGATTCTTCTTTGGTCTTCCTTCCCTCCACTTTTCTATGCATACGAGGGGACTAAAAATAGATCAAGCACAACTTAGTCCTCAAAGTGAGTTCTTTGCTTCCAATACTTTAAAGAGGTCTTTTGCAGCAAACTTGCCTGGCATGACATTCTTTGATTTCTTGACTGCTGCTTCCATGGATAATGATTGTAGATCCATGTAAAATTAAATCCTTGACAACTTTAATGCTCTATCATGATTCTGCTAATTGGCCTATTTGTGGGGATTCTTCTTTTCTGTCCCTTGGAGGTATAATCGACACTGAAGGCTATAGCTTTCTATATTCATCAGTAAGTGCTTCAAGTGCTGGCTTTCAGCAAACAAGTCTGTGCCATCTACCTTTCTTTAATTGCTAATGAGCCTTTCTCCAATCCCGATTCTGTGGCTCCTCTTCAAATAGCCCGGCTGCTCAGATTATTTACTCAGCATTCAGATTAGTAAGTATAGTGAAAGGATAAAATTCTAATGCACACCTTTAATGATTCCCCTTTGTTCTGTTCGAATGACTGCCTCTTGATCTATGTGTAGATTCTGCACAAGCATAATGAAGTGTATTGAAATTCCTACTCTTCACAACCTTAGCCATAATTTGTCATGAGTCACACAACTGAATACCTTTGTGTGGTCAATACAATGCACGTAGATGGGCTATGGCAATAAGTGGTGGTAAAAGCATCCTCAAGTGGTAAGACAGGTGCAGTTCTGTCCAGTGTGGACAGACAAGAGTTATGATTCTGACATTTAGGATGATAGAGTGTTGATCAAAACCTATGACATAGCCATAGCTTCATTTAAACATGTTTTAAAGAATGGGCAGCATTTGTTAAGTTTCAGCGAAAAGACTTGCCTAAATAAAGCCACAGGAGAAAGGCTGCCTCCACTCTACTAGTGGGGGGAAAGGCTGCCTCTACTCTACTAACGCAGTGGGAAACTGGTAATAAAAGGTTTGCCTTTCTTGAGCTTACTACTCCCAGCAGGGCAGTGATCTCACACACACACACACACACACACACACACACACACACACACACACTCTGCCTTTAGAATCATGTTAAGTCTAAAGTTAATGCATAAAATTCATTTCTTCTTATACCACCCCTAATGCCAATGCAGGTGTGAGCAAGGAAGGCCAGGCCCTAAATTTCAATGGCCCCACCCTGTTCCTTCTTATCATGTCGGCTACCTCCATTTCCTTCCGGTCATTTCCTACCACCTTCCCCATCACCAATTCTCTTGGTGATGCTGACACTTTGGGGAATCCGTTCATCTCTTAGAACATCAGTGGCTATCATATGGGTGTCAGACAAATCAAAAAGAAGCAAAGTATACACATTTCAATTAAAGAGTAAATCTTCCACAGCAAAATAAGTGAATCTCGTGTGTGTGTGTGTGCATAAAGCAAATTATTAAGAATGAAAACGTTAAAAAAATGGAAATGTTTACAAATTGAAAATTTAGTGTGATAATATTGAAGATACTTTGATGCCAAAATTCGAAGATGAAAGTAGGATCGTGACCTCTACTAGAATTTTCTGGGTGGCATTATGTCATCTCCCTAAATATTTGCTGATGTTGTATGTGGGAATTTTAGTCAAGTCTTTGGGTATAAGTTACCACTTGCAGGAAATACTGTAGATAAAGGAACAAGTTACATGATGATGTAAAAGAAGTAATTCAGCAAGTTCAGAATATGGTATAGAAGAGCTCGGACCTCATTTAGTCTTAAAAATAAATCTGTGTCATAAAAATAAAAAGAGAGGAAGAGGGAAAAATTAATCAATTTTAAAATTAAAAAAAAAAAAGAGGGAAAGAGAGAGATATCTAACAGCCAGATGCAGTGCAATATACTTGATGGACTAACCCTGGCTTGAAAAACTATTTAAAAAACTTAGAGGAAGTGGCCATTACAGAAATTTTAATATGGACCAAATTAAAAATATTAGATTAATTTTTAGAAACTATGATAGGAGTTCTGTCATTTGTAGGAAATTGCCTTTTTAATATATCTGAAGTATTTAGGAGTGAAGTGCTAAAATGTTTCTAAGATATCTTAAAGCGGTTTAGCAAATTGCATGTATGTGTGTACATGAAGCACATAGGGGAAAATGTTAATTACTAACTCAAGGTGGTAGGTATATAGACATTCATTGTGCTGGTTCCCCCTCTATTTATGGAAGTACGCAATTAAAATGTTGACTATTTTTAAACAAACAGGAGAAAAACACACAGGTCAAGATCTAGCTAGTACTTTATGCTCTCGGCCAATATCAACTGAACATGAATTTCTGGCAGCTCCCTCTGAATGTATAACTGCAGCCAATTTTAAGTTATCTTCAGCAAAAATTTGCATGTGATGTTAAAGATATTACCCACATTCCATGAGGTCCTCTTTCTTTGGAATGGCCAGAAATACGAATCTCCTTCAGTTGGGTGCCATCCAAATTCCCTGGCATTCAACGAGTGAGTGCTTGCAGTGTTGCTTGCAACAGTATTTTGAAACATCTCAGCTGGCATTCATTTATGCCCAGAGCCTTGGTTTTTTTTTTTTTTTTTTTGGGGGGGGGCGCATCACTGCCCTCTGGTGGTCGTGGGAACTACCCAGCCTTGCTGCTGCTGGATTTGAACCGCCAAGCCAGTGGGCCACAGTCCCACACTCAACCACTAGGCCACTGGGGCTCAGCCCCTGGAGCCTTGTTTTTTGCCAATGCATTTAGTGCAACTTGGACCTCTTCTTCTTCAGCATCACTGTTTCAGTATCATAAGCTCCCTTCTGAAATAGTTGAATGTTGTGATCTAATCTTTTTGGTACAGTGATTTCTTTCCGTTTCTTCTTGATGCTTCCTGCATCATTCACAGGATCTTTCAATATTGCAATTTGAGACATTTTTTTCTCTTGTTCTTTCTGGTTAGTATACACAAAACTATTTTTTAAACTGTTTATGTAAAGCCTACTTTTGGGGGGAGCTAACAAAAAAACGACTTCTGTTTCATATAGTCACTTGACAAATAATTATTAAGCATGAGCACTGCTCACTACCAAAGGTGTTGCTGGGGAAATAACCCAGTGGCATCCCCTTAACCTACCTCCAGTTATTATCCTTAATCATGTGGAGCAACATGCAGATGACAGCACACAATATCCCATTTTCCTTTCATTCTCTTTTGAAGCCCTGTCTAGTAAACATCGGACTACTAAACACAAGGTCAAGGATCCAAATCCACTAGCACTGTGTAGAAAAAAGATGAGGCTAAGTGTTCCCATGAAGATTTACAACCTCAGAAATCCTGTATAGGGTCACCATAAGTCTTCTTTTATTCTTCGGTTCCAGACCTACAGAAGGCCCCATATCACATCCTGGACAAGGCACTACACAAAACTGTTCTACGACAAAGTCTTTAACCACAGTCCCACATATTATAAGGTCTTCCATATATTCACTTCTAAGACATTTCTCCTGTGGCACATCTATCTTTCAATCTCTCAGTTTTATCTTGGTTTCATTTTCTTCACATATAATATCTAGGTCCTAGAACCAACATTTCAATCCTACTGTACTCCTTTCAAAAGAAAACACTTTACTAAATACTGAGTTACAATGAATTTGGACACATCATTCAACTTCTGTGGGCATCAATTTCCTTATCCTATAAAATAGAAAAAATAACTACATTCTCAAATGTGGTTGTTAGAATTATAGGAGATAATAAATCTAAATCACTTGCACAATTAGCAGCATATAGCAAGTGCTTATTAAATGTTAGCTACTGGTATGATTAGTAAAGCTATATTCCAGAGAACATTACATAAATTTATGGAACAAGCAGATATAAATTCAGAGTTCCAGAGTCTGGCTGTTCCCTCAGCAATAAGACCGTATACAGCTCATGTTTATCGGCTTTTATTTATGTTCATACACACACTCTCCCCTACCTCCAATGCTTACAGCAATAGCTTCAGGACTTGACTACCGTCCACAGCATCTCCCTCTTTGCTGTCGATAGACCCCTGTTCTTTCACATGTCTCAAACAGAAACACTTAGGGACTGTCATCTTCTTCGCTGCATGAACCCATCCTTTTCATTAGTAAAGGTGGGGTTCTCTCTATACCAAGGCAAAGCTTTCTAATTAGTTCCCCTCTAGAATCTGAAAAAAAAAAATCATTCTAACCAGTGATGTTGCTCCCCCACATCTCTTGTTCCTATTTAATTCATCCTTACTGGTGTTTCCTCTAAGGTCCAAAACAGACCAATAGTACTTTTTCACCCAACTACTATTTCACACTCTCCATACTTGCAAGACTATGCTTCTTGAAAAAGAACGATGTATGACATTTTACCACCTCACATTCCTTGTAAGTCCTCAACAACCTGAAACAAAGCTGACACTTCTGTAGCTAAAGTCAATATTGGTGGACATATTCTTTTATTTTTTTTTACTGCTTTATAGATTGTTTATTTCTTATGTTTTATATCTATATCATCTACATCTCTATCTATATAATTATGAGTGTCCTGGTTTTTTGATCTCTCGAGTTATCTGTCTAGCATAAGTACACTCTTTCACTGATATCAAGTTGACTGACTCATAGCTGCCCTAACTGACAGAGTATAAGTCCCCCGGTGAGGTTTGCTTTTTTTTTTTCAAAGATTTTTTATTGGGGGGCTCTTACAGTTCTTTTTTTTTTCCCAATCATTTTATTGGGGGCTCATACATCGTTTTTCACAATATATAAATAAGCATATTCGTCAAGCACCCTCACATGTCCACTTCTATTATTGTTCTCCAATCGTTCACCTTTTCCCTTAAGCCCCTAGTATCGGCTTTTCCATTCCTTCCCCTCTTCCCCTGGTCTCTCCTCCCCTCCAACCCACAATAGTTTATACATTGTTATTGTTTTGTCATATCGTACACTGCCACTGCCCGACCTCTCCCCCAACCCACTCCTTTGATGCCCGTCCTTCAAATAAGAGCTTGTGTATATATCCTTGCTGTTGGTTCCATCTCTCTACCCCCCCTTCCCTCCACCCTTCCAGTATCTCCAATCTAACCATAGGTCCGAAGGGGCCCAT
>PVJH01032548.1:0-22536 GCA_004026705.1 Nesogale talazaci | reverse complement strand
CTGTTGGACTCTATCATCTGGTTGACTGTTGGCGACCTGCTCTGCTGTTTATTGCCTGTGACCAGATAGCCTAGATTGCTCTACAGAGGACTACTCAGCGGCCCTCAAGACTTAAAGGACTGCCAGTCTTCTAGTTGCCTCACGCAAGTGAGTTGCACCGAGCGATCTGTACTGCTTTATAGATAGTTAACTGTTTCTTTCTTATCTTATATACTTTCTCTCTATATAAATATATACAAAGAATTACTAGTGTCCTGATTTTTATTTCTCTAAGAGAACCCTGCCTGACACAGATGCTATGTTAACAGGATTCTATAGAGAAACAAAACAAGAACACTTATGAAGATAGATAGATAGATAGATAGATCGACAGAGAGAGAGAGAGAGAGAGAGAGAGAGAGAGAGAGAGAGAGATTTATACCACTAAAAAGAATATGACGCCTATTTGGTTCACAAAGCAGTGCAGTTCAATTTCCTTTCATGAAACAGTTAATACACTGGAAATCCTTCAACTCATATGGGCTGTCAGGTCCAAGGTCAAGGAAATAGAAAGCAGAGTCTTCCTGTAAACAAGACAGGTGGAGTCTGCCCACAAGCAGCAGACAGCAGGGTGGATCAGCACAGGCAGTAGCATGGGAACTTAGCAAAGCAAGCCCCAATGGGATCTCAAACTCAAACAATGCATGGGGACAGGATCCACCAGCTTTAAGCTCAAGCAATGTATACACCAGCAGCATGGCGAGGCAGGTCTTGAAGGAGCCTCAAGTTCTAGTGACGTGATCCATGCGTTGGTTCGGCTCACAGGTAGTGCAGCACACAGGTTGAGGCAGAGAACTAAATAAAGCAACTACACACTGGTCCAATCACCAATAGATATATAAAATACCAGCTGTCTTCATTTATCTTGATCTTCTTCCAATCAAGCTGCAACCTGATTAAACTCTGCCCACATGTTCCTACTTTCCTAGTTGGCATAAAAAAACCTAATTATCACATATGCCAATGTATCCCCGGATTGGACCAGAGTACCTGGACCTCAACCTGGAAATTATGCATTAAGTAACTTTTCCTACTATGTTCATAGTGCTTTTTGAACTTACCTCAGTGGACTCAAGTTGTACTTATCTTTTTGTTCTTGCCTAACTTTGCTTAACATAATTTCCTCCAACAGCTCCCATGAGATGATATGCTTCATGTGTTCATCACAAATTTCTAGGGATGCATCATTGTGTGTACATACCACAGTTTTTAAATTCCTTCATCAATTAATGGGAATTTAGGCTGTTTTCCAATCTTTGGAACTGTGGACTGCGATGCAGTGATTATTGGAGAACAAATATCTGGCCATGGTCTGTTTCTTACTTCTTCTGGGTACATGATCAGTAAAGGGATTGCTGGGTCTTTTGGTTGCTCAAGTTCCATTTGTTTTAGATATTGCTTTTCATAGTGGCTGAATACAGAACTAATATCAGTGGATGAAAGTTCTTATCTCACCACACCCCCTCCAATATTTTTTACTGTCTGATTTTTTGAATTAGGTTATCTTTGAAGGTGTTAAGTGATATTTCATGGTTGATTTAATTTACACTTCCCTTATAGCCAGTGATCAGAAACATTTTCCTCATGTGCTTCTTGGCCATTTTGGTTTCTACCCTTGTGAAACTTCTGATCAGGTCTTTGCCCACCTCTTCTGTGGGCTATTTGATTTTTCTTTTTTTTCCTTTCTTTTTTGTGGGCATCACTGCCTCTGGTGGTTATGGGCACTACCCAGTGCTGCTCCTGAGAGCTACCACTGGATTTGAAGCGCCAAGCCCATGGGCTGCAGTCCCGCACTCAACCACTTATGCCACCAGGGCTCAACCCTATTTGATTTTTCTTACAGAAGACTAGCAGAATATTGTAGATTTTCATAATAAAGCCTTTGTCTAATCATATGTCTTTGGTGAAGATGTTTTCCCAGTCTATGGGATCTCATATTACTCTCTTGGTGACATTTTTCGATGTACACAAGTGTTTTATGTCTAGTATATCCCACTTGTCAACTTGTGCTTCTTCTGTGTTTGTGTCCTTTCATATTTCCAGTAGCCTATGTATTCCCTGCACCAAGATTCTGAGGTTTGTCTCAATTCCCTCATTGATAGCCCTAAAAGTCTGATATTTTACTTTTAGGTCTGTGATTCAACTTGAATTTGTTCGTGTGCATAGAGGGAGGTAAGGGTCTACTTTATCCATTTTATCTAGCACCACTGTTGAACAGGACAACCACTTCCCATTTGATATTTTTGGGGTCCTTACCAAAGATCAGTCATCTGTATGATGATGATTTATTTATTTTTTCAGTTCTTTTCCATGAGTCTGATTATCTGTCATAATACCACTACCATGCTATTTTGACCACTGTAGCTGTGTAATAGGTGTTAAAGTCAGGTAAAACAAGTCACAGGCTTTGTTCTTCTTGAAGAGTTCTCTGCTAATTCTGAGCTTCTTCAATCTCCATATGAAGTTGGTAATCAGTTTTTACAATTCTTTGAATAAAGATGTTTGTATTTGTATCCAGAGAGTGTTAGACTTATATAGTGTCTTGTGTAGGACTGACATATTTACTATATTGAGTCTTCCAATCCACGAGCATGAGATATTCGTTCATTTGTGGAGGTCACTTTTGGTTTCTTGTAGCAGTATTCTGTAGTTTTCCTATTACAAATCTTTTGCTTTGTAAAAGGAAAATATCCCTAGATATCTCCATTTATGTTTGACTACATCCCTAGGTATTTCAATTTATGTTTGACTACATCCCTAGATATTTCAATTTATGTTTGACTATATACTTAGATATTTCAATTTATCTTTGACTATAGTGAAGGGCACATACTTTCTTGATATCCTCTTCTGAGATCTTGTCTCCTGTATATCTCAATCTGATAGACTTATGCTTGGTGATCTTGTGTCCTGCCACTCTAGGATATTCCTCTATCACATCCAGTGCTCCTCTTATGGAGTTTTTGGGTTTCCAATATATAGAATCATTGTCATCTGCAAATAATGATAGTTTCATGTCTTCTTTCACCAAATGCTTGTAATGTCTTTGCTTTCTTTTATGTTGTTAGCTAGGACCTTCAATAGGTTGCTGAATAAAAGTTGAGTCAAGGGACATACTTCTCTGGTCCCCATTTTCAGTGGATGGTCTACTGCTGGATATCCTCACTTCTTTTTCGTCTCTTCTCAAGTGCAGCCTTGCCAAAACCTGAGCTGACTCCTGGCAGTGGGTTGGATGATATTCCATTGTGGTTTTGTTCTCTTAGGAAAAAAATAAATAAAAAATAAACCTGGAGCAGATTTGAACTCTTTGTGATCTGGTAGGACAGAGTAGAACTGCCCTTTTGTGGCCCCAATTTTGTGAGTTTTCAGGAGAGCAGAAACCCTCCTCCTGTTAGGCAGTGGTTTGAAACTGATGATCTTGCATCACCACCACAACCCTTAACCCACCATGTCCCAAGAGTTCTTCTGTCTGTTTCACTCCAGTATAATAAAGTCCATGAGTGCCAGGGCTCTGCTTCATTTACTGGTGCCTCACCAGAGCCAAAGGAAGATGCTAGTGTATCATGTAAGTACTGGCAAGCTACTTGTGCATGACAGCAAATGCAAGGTACCTTGCTGATCTCAGAACATAACACCAATGATATACAATTCAGAGAAAGGAAGGGTTTTTTAAAAAAAAAAATAAAATGCATGCTTGGGCAAAGGTTATTCTTTTCAGATAGCCAGGGATGGTTGCTGTCATTGTTGTCAAACACTGTCAAACTGGTTCCTACTCATATTCTTGTTGTGAGGTGCTCTTGAGTCAGCGTCCAGATGACCCTATGCACCACTGAACAGACCACTGCCTGGTCCCACTCCATTCTTGCCATTGTTCCTGTGCTCATCAGGCCCATTGTCCCAGCCACCGTGTCAATCTGTGTCATGGAGGGTCTTCCTTGTTTTCCCTGCCTCTCCACTTTGCCACGCACGATGCCCCTCCCCAGGAACTGGTCTTTCCTGACAACATGTTTAAAGTCTAGTATGCTAAATCTTCCCATCCTTTGTCTCTAAGGAGCACTGTGGCCTTACTTCTTTCAATACAGATGGGTTTGTCCTTTTAACAATCCATGATACTTTCAATATTCTCCTCCAGGACCATACTTCAAATGCAACAATTCTTCTTTGAACCTACTAAGAGCACCTCTATGTAGAACACAGTGAAAGACCACCGGGAGAAAGACCACTGTCCTGATGTTTGACCCCAGTGTTGCTCCCCTTTGGTCCATTCATCTAGTTGAGGGTCTTCCTTTGTCTTCCTACCAAAATGATGTCCTTTTCCAGGGACTGGTCCCTCCTGATAGCATGAAGTAAAGTCTTACTATCCCGGCCACAAAGAAGCATTCCGTCTGTTCTCTTGTAAGACAGATGCATTTGTTCTTTTGACAGCCCATGCACTTGCAGTATTTTTTGCCAGCACTCCAGTCTTCCTAATTCAGTGGCCTTCTTTCACATGCATGTGAGGTCATTGAGAAGCAAGGATGTATTTTGAGGACTAGGGTGGGTCTGACCCAAGTCACGTCATCCTTGCGTTTCAACAGTTTGAAGAGGTCCTGTGCAGCAACGCAGTGCATCATTGGAGCTCTTAACTGCTGCTTCCATCAGCACTGATTGTGGATCCAAGCGAGATGAGTCCCTGACAATCCTTTCCACGTGACCTACTCGTCCAACCGAAAACATTTTTCCAGTACAAGAATCAGACAAGGATGTCTTCTATCATCACTCTTTTCAACATGGAGCTTTAAGGCCTACCTATAACCTTTAGACAACAACAACAACAAAATCTAGGGAATAAAATTGGGCAGTGAATAGCGCCACTCTCGGGACAGAGTGGCATAGTGGTTGAGTGCAGGACTGCGGCCCACTTTGTTGGCGGTTCAAATCCAGCAGCAGCTGGAGCAAGGCTGGGCCTCCCTCTCCCACCAGAGGGCAGTGATGTAAAAAAAAAAAACTGTCATTATTTGCAGAAAATATCATTATGGATGTATAACGTCCCAAAGACTTTACAAAACAGTTGTTGGAAACAGCTGCAGGATTTGGTAATGTATCGGAATATAAGACTGACAAGACTGGCTGAGCCCTGGTGGCGTAGTGGTTGTGTGTGGGACTGCGGCCCACAGAGTTGATGGTTCAAATCCAGCAGCAGCTCTCTAGGAGCAGGGCTGGGCCTCCTACTCCCACCAGAGGGCAGTGATGTCACCAAAAAAGACAAAGAGGGTACGTCGAGAAGCACCGCCTTCACACAGACCCACACAAAAAGACTAACGAGACTAACAAATCAATTGTATTCCTGTTTATCATTAAATCTGTCCACAAGGAGATGGATTGACACAAGAGCTGCAACTTTGGGCTCGGTAATAGGAACAATTGGGAGATTGGCACAAGGCTGGGCAGTGTTTCATCCTGTTGTGCAGAGGGTCAAAACGGACTCCACGGCATCTCACAAAACAGCAGCATATAAGCAAATGGACCTGTGAAAAAGCATCAAGGAAAGGATACCATTTACATTAACTGCACAAAAGATGAACTACGTAGAAATAAATTTAAACAAAGAAAGGAAAGTCCTGTACAAAGAAAACTTAAGAACACTATTATAAGAAACCAAAAGAGACACACACAAATTCTAGAAAAGCTTCTGCTCATGGATAAGAAAACATAATATTGTGAAAATGTCAACAATATCCAAACAATTTATAAACCAGAATTTGCAACTTTGATCCAACTCCCAACTTATTTTTTTTCTTTTTTTTTTCGGTGGGGGGGCACTACGCCACCGGGGCTCAGCCCCCCAACTTAATATTTTTAAGGAAATGGAAAAACCCATTACTAACTTCATATGGGTAGGATATATGAATATATGAATATATATACATATATACAGAACTCCTTATGAAGAAAAACAAAGGAGGAGGCCTTCCATTACTCAACTGCAAAATCTATTACATAGCCTCAGTAACCAATGCATGCTGCTATTGGTACAATGATAGGAATGGAATAGAATAAATCCATCCACCCACATACAACTGATATTCAACAAAGGACCCCCAATATCAAAAGGCAAAGTAACACCCTCCTTTATCTCAGCTAGAAAATTGGCTCTCCTACTGTAGAAAAGTGAAACAGACCCCATATCTCTCTCCATGCACAAAAAGAAACTCAAGATGAGTCAGAGACCTACCTAAATGAAAATCCCAGGGCTAAAAAGATGATTAATGGAACAACTGGGCCACAGATAAAAGTCCTATTACTGGAGATTACATATATAAATATACACACATATAATATACAATATGCAAGATAATTTAATTTATATATATAAAGAACACACATTAAAAGACGCAATATATGACTAGGATCTACTAAGATTAAGACACATAGGCATACCAAAAGACTTCATCAAAAGAGTAAAAAGTCCACATACCTGGGGGGGAAATCTTTAGCAATGACACAACAGACTAGCAACTCATTTATAAGATATATGAAATTATGCAACAAGTCAGTAAGAAAAAAATTCAATTAAAATATGGGTTAAAAAATAATGAACAGGGCTGAGCCCCGGTGGCGTAGCGGTTGTGCGCGGGACTGCGGCCCACTGGGACGGAGGTTCAATTCCAGCAGTGGGGCTAGGCCTCCTACTCCCACCACCGGAGAGCAGTGATGCCCCCCAAAAAATACATGAACAGAATTGACCAAAAGTGACACCGAAATGGGAAATAAACACATGAAAAACAGTGTTCCTGATCACTAATCATCAGGAAGACACAAATCAAGACAAAGATGAGATATCACTTTATTCCCACAATGATTAAAGCAAAGCAGAAAGCAACATACTTTTTTGGTAAGCTTGTAAACAGGTAAAACAATTGTGGGAAGTGATATGGCTTGACAGGCACTTTGGTCTCCAAATATTAGCTTCATCTCCTCAACTTATGGAATTGACTAGATTCCATTTGGTTCTCTGCCCTGTACTGCAACCTGGAAATTCTCTAGGAAAAAAAAGCGGTGGTGATTGTCATGTCCACCTCATTGGTTTCCCATCTTCCAGGATTTATTGTATTTTACTTATTTGTGTGATGGCCGAGGTCTTGAACTGCTGTTTCATATATTTTGTCCAGCTTCCTCAGAAGAGCAGACAGAATAGTAAACCCTGTCCATGTTACTCTCTTTTGGTCAAAAATGGAAATCCATGCCACTTTATTTTAAGCAATTAGAAAAGTATTCTTTCTTTACATTAGAACCATCGTTTCCTCTTGTTCTAATCCTGTTTTTACCAAATGTTGTCTTTTTCATTGGAATTTTAAAACGTGTTAGCTACTTTTGGGGGAGCTATGTCTCCTTTATACTGTAGAGAGCTGGTTTTGCTTACTGTGTGACCTGGATTTGAAAATATTTTTCTTTTAAAAACTGGGTTCAATATATTTGCATATATGAATAGCAGAAATATTTTTGTTTTGAATTCAGTCACACTATATACATGTGGGGAGCTTCAAAAAGTTTGTGGAAACATAGAACTAAACAAATAATAATGGCATTTTATTTCACAAAGTTTTTGAGACCCCTTTTGTTTTCTGCTCATATTTGTAAAGTCTTGAAATGTATGTACATTTTCTTTGCTTTTTTTATACTTCTGAAATTTTTGAAATGTTGTGGTTTTGTCTTTATCATTTGGTCCATAATTTATTTTACATAATACTTTAATCCCTTCCAGTTTTTTTGTGCTTTCTTATCAAGAACTTTGCTTATGTGCAATTGTCCGCGTTAAATCAACTCATGGGTCATCTCAATGCTAAATATTTTCACTCTCATCCCCAAATATTTTCACTCCGCACATCGGTATAACTTTAGACTAAAGCACTTTTTAAAGAATTGAAGAGCAAAGATGTCGCTTTGATTATTTAAGTAGCCTGATCCACGCCCTGGTATTTTCAGTAGCCTGGTATGCACGAGAAATGTGAACAATAGATAATGAAAACTGGAGAGGCATTTATGAATTTGAGCTATGGAGCTGACGAAGAATATTGACATTACTACATACTTCCAGAAGAACAGCCAAGTCTTACTGGAAGAAGCACAGCTCTTTATATTTTGGATGTGTCGTCAGGAGAGGTCTCTCCCTGAACAAAGACATCATGCTTGCTAAAGAAGAAAGTCAGTGAAAAAGAGGAAGACCTTAAAATAAATGGAATGACAAAGTGGCTGCAGGAACCATGGAAAAAAACTACTGGTGACTGCATACCCTATGCCTGGGGACTGCTTTCCTATGTTCTGGCACATAGGAAGAGGGTGTGAAAAAGAGATGAGATGTTTTTCAGGTTTTATCTTCTCAAGTGTTTGATAGAAAGGGACTAGAGTCATCTATGTTTCCAAAGGAAAAGCAAGTCAGGTTAATGGACCACTAAAGAAAATATGCCCATGCTATTTTCAGAGTCCCTATCCCCCAAATATTTCATTCCCCTGATTCCCATAAGCAAACTCTCAGCTATGTCTTTGGGGAACATGACATACTGAAGAGTCCAGACTTAATAGTCTCCAGAAGAAAACCAGGATGTGTCTTTGGGGTTGAAATCCCTGATGCCATATAGTTAGTGTTTTCAGTTTCTCCCATGGGATACCAGTAGCCCTCTGGGCTAGGTGGATGCGTTCTTTCTTAGAGGTATTGACCCTTGTCCCTGACGATTAGCTCCAGATAGAGAATGTCTATCCTGATTCCAGTCCAGGTGTTGAGGAAATAGTTAAGCAATTAGAAAGAAGCTTATTGCAAAAACAGTAGGCCTATAGTCAAGTTCATGTTCGATTGAGTAGATAAGGATGTACAAAGCTAAGGGGGTGTGAAGCTCAGAAGAACATGCCTGCTCCGAAGAACAGGGACCCAGAACATCAGAAAACTTCAAGCAAATTTTCTGTGTCTTTGAGCACATTGGAGATTCATCCAGCCTCAACTTCAGCTTTTTAAAAAGGTAAAATTAATAATACCAATGGAAATTTCTATTGCATAAGATCTCACTGTCTCCTTCAGATAGGAAAGTAACTTTTAGATAAGTCTCAAGCAAGAAAGCATATGTTTAACTCAAAGGCACAACTAGTAAAGTTGTCATTTAATGTGCACTGTAATGAAATTCAGATCTTGCATACAGAAAGAAAAATTATTGCTAAAAGAAGAAGAATACATTGCAGAATGATGTGCATTGTTACTCCTGCTTATGATCCATTGTAAGGATAATCTGTATAAACAATGATTATTTTGTCATGAATAATGTCCACTATACCATTCCATCAGCAAATGGAGATTTCCTGTGTTGGAAAAGGCAGACTTCTGAGCATCCGTGAAAGGCTTTGTGTCTTGACGATCAGTGAGGTCAGTGTGGACTCATACTTCCCATTACATTTCTCTTCTCTACTTGTTCTGCTCACAAGTCTCTGAAGAAGAAGTTACAGGAAAAAGATGTTGAGGGTTGAGGTGTCCTGGAAACCTTGATGAGGAACTCGGTAATGCTCCAGTTTTCAGCTTATCTTTCTCACTCCTAAAAGAATGATATTTGGTCAATAGAGAGGCCTGAGGCATGATAGAAAACTTATATTATGGAGATTTATAGAGAAAGATGCATCTTAATGGAGAAAGAAGGAAGAATGTGGGTGCTTAATTCAAAGTGGCAATTTCTTGCACAGAATTTTAATGATGGGGGAGAGCTTGGAGAAAGTTGTACTCTTAGTCCACCAGGAGGTGAATGTCAATGAAAAAATGGTGTGATAGGTAAAAGATGAGATGCAAAACTGCCTAAGTGGGGAGTGAGGGGAGGGGAGAAAGAGGGGTGTGTGTGTGTGTGTGTGTGTGTGTTATAGGTGGGTGAGTAGAGAAAAGATGTGATACTATGGAAATGCATTTGGTTTTGAATTATTTATTTTTAAATATGGTAATCTGGAATTCTGGGGAGAGATGCTTAGCATGAAAAGTCCAAAGAGAAACACAATGGTTATTTTAGAGACCAGAGTATATTTTTGTTTCTTGAATCATGCTACACCATGGAGATCAAGTGATTTCTCATTCTGATTAGTATTTATGTGAGAATTGCATATAGTCTGGATGATGGAATGTCATCAGTCTCATTTTAGTGGTTTTATTCATACTTTTAAGAGTGTCAGGTCATATGTCTTGTTGGCCATCCAAGACCCAAGTGTGGTGAATTTGTTTCATGTCATTGTGGCACCTGTACATATCTCTTTTAATCATATGTAATCTTCAAACAAATATATCCATGCTATCTATCCATCTAACATGGAACAATTCCCTATATGAAATAAGACACACACTAACTTTTCTCCTCAAAAAAGATAATCAAGCAAACAAAACATGACAGACCTTGCCCCATAAGCTGATGTCACTGTGAGGTGCCACAGCGATAGTGCTAATTCATAGAAACTGATGCACAGCAGAATGAAACACTGCCTGGTCCTACATCCTCAAAATTGTTCTTACATTTGAGCCCATTATTGCAACCACTGTGCTAACCCATCTCATTGAAGGTCTTTCTCTTCCTCACTGCCCGTCTACTTTATGAAGGTTGATGTCCTTCTCCAAGGATTGGTTTTTCTTGATAATCCTTGTGAGGCAAATGTGGCCATCGTTGCTTCTAAGGAACACTCTGCTTGTGCTTCTTTCAAGACAAATTTGTTTGTCCCCTTGTCTCCACCACAATCCAAACACACCAATTATTCTTTAGTATTCCTTATTCTTCAGCATTCCTTTTCTGTCAGGTCACATTCATTATTCTATTGGATTCACATTTCCCCTCTTATATTCTGTACCTTGAATGCTGAGATAAGTATTTTAATACATCTGGGTTAAACAAGATATGACAAGAAAATTCAAATACTTCATTAATACATATGTAAACTATTCATCTCAACTTAAGGATGATGTACACTTAGCTGTTACAATGATTGCTTTTGTATCTGGTCACATGTCATGGCTGTTTACAGGTACCTTCTCTCACTCTCCATTTCTTTGACCTCAAGCATTTCAGGTAGTTCTGGTTCCTTCTCTGAAGGATGACTCTAAAGTTCACACCTGAGGACTCTGGACCATTAACATTACTGTTTGCATTGGGGTGCACTTTTCCATTGACTTCAACCACAGGACATGGGTCTATACAGAGGCACTTAGAGGATTTCTCTCTTGTTTTTCAAACTCACTTCTCTTTATCGCCACCACTTATTAGCAACTCAATTTCTGCTGATGGAATTATTTCCCCAGTCAGAATGGTAGCTCATATTGTTATCCTTTAATTTAGATGTAAGAAGATTCCTAAATTGTCCCTCTCAAATTTTAGTAGAAAGAGATCATTGTGTCACTGAGTGGAAGCACTCTCCCTTTGGTTTGTGGAGTTTTTTTTGGTTTTCATTGCTTTTTCCCATATCATTGTACTTTGAGTGAAAACTTACAGAACAAAATACTTTTCCATTTGCAATTTATACACATTTTGTTTGGGACATGGGTTGCCAGGCCCTTAGTGTACCAGTGCTGATCCTACTTCCTCTCTGGGTTTCCTGTTTCTATTCATCCTTGGTCCCTGTCCTTCTCTGTCTTCTGAACTTTGGGCAATTGCTTCCCTTTTGAACTGGTGTGGTGGATTGCACTGGGGACTGTGTTCTTCCCTGATGTAGGCCTTCACTGTATAGCCTGTGTATTGTTTGCCTGCAAGTTGATCTTGGAGGTGGGTTCACTCCTAGGCTGAAAGGGTGCGTATGGCCCATGGTCTTAGGGCTTCCACCCATCTCTATCAGACCAGTAAGTCTGGGATTTTTTTATGATTCCAAAATTAGTTCTCCATTTTTCTCCCTCCCTCTCTAGAACCTTTGAGTGTGATCTTGATCAGCAGTTGGTACTGGTAACTAGTTCCCGCTTAGTTTTCCTGATCTTAGAGTTGTGTTGACTGAGACTCGAGGGGTCCACTCGTCAGATAAACTGCTTCCAGCTGTCTTTCATCTTCTTCACTCTTCTTTGCTTCAGACAGGGAGAGACCAATAGAAGACTTTTCCTTGGTCATTCGCAAACTTTTAAGACCCCAGTCCCTTTTCACAAAACTAGAAACATAAAGCATTGTTTTTGCTACCTGCGTTTATACCCATTGTCCTTGCTGTCTCCTCTTGACGATAACCCCAAGGATCCAGGTCTAATGTTTGATTGCGTCTAAAAGGTTTACATACCATTATTCTATTATAAAAATAGGTGGATGTAGAACACATACAAAGGTGTTTTGGGAAGTGCTGATAGCCAGACCTACATTTGGTTATTTGCTATTCCCTTATGTCTCCGCATCCCTGTTAATCTTGCCCATCTGCCTGCATATCCATTAGTAGACTGCTTTTGTTATTTTTGATAATCAAACTTGAATGTAATAGTAGCTATTGCTGTTGTCCTGTGTCTCTTGTGGACCTCTATGAGTCTTCTTTTTCTCTAGCGAACTCGTGTGGGTCACACCCGCAATGTATTTACCATTCTCTTCAGCAAAAGTAACCTGAGTTTATGACCTAGTGAGTAACTTTCTGTCGCTCACCCTTCCATACTTGGTAAGCCTCCAAGAATTATTTTCCTGTGTGTAACCCTTTTTCCTGGTAGCATAGTGATTTTCATTGGGCTGAAATCAGCAGTTTGAAATCACTAGCCCCTCCAAGGGAGAGAGATAGTCTTTTTACACCCTTAAAGAGTTACAATCTCTGGAACTCCCAAAGAAAGTTTGTGAGTCCCTGTCTTTTGTACTCATAGGGTAGCTTATGAGCCAGTTTTGACTCATTAACAGTGAGTTTAATGCTATTTTTGACTTTTTATAATGGTGGATTCATACAATAATTGTCCTTTTGTGATTACTTTATTTAACTTATCAGAATGTCTGCCAGATAAGAGATATTTTGTGGATGCATCATTAGCCTTTAATGTGTAGTATTCCATCATCTTGGTGGGCCCTGTAATTGTTTCTATTTCCTTGCTATTGTGAATAACATGGCACAGAACATGGGTGTACACATTTTCTTTCAGTGTTGCCATTCTTATTTCTTTAGCACAGCAATCTCTCAACCTGTGGGTCGTGGCCCCTTTGGGTGTTGAATGACCCTTTCGCAGGAGTTCCCTAAGCCCATCAGAAAACACATGGTTTTGGGAACCGAGACATCACTCCTCCGTCTGCCTCCAGGTGGACCCGCCCACCTGCAGATATACCTACATATGAGGACCCCAGTGAAGACCCATAGTGTACCCAGGGTACACCATGTTTCAAGACAAGATTTCAATGATTTGTAATTAGAAATAAATCTTTCACAATATATAATTGCACATAGTTTTTTGATTAATCACTATGCTTTAATTTTGTTCAATTCGTAACAATGAGAATACACCCTGCAAATCAGTTATTTACATGACTATTCATAACAGTTGCAAAATTACACTTATAAAGCAGCAACAAAAATAATTTGATGGTTGAGGGTCACCACCACCAAGGAACTGTATTAAAGGGTCATAGCAATAGGAAAGTTGAGAACCACTGCTTTAACGTCTATACCTACGAGTGGTATCTCTGGATTGAATAGTATTTCCATTTCCAACTCTTTCAGGAAATACCACACTGTTTCCCACCATGGATGCAATGCATGACATCCCCAAAAGCAGTGCATGAGAGAGCCAATCTCTCCAGACCCTAATGATCGTTTTATCATTTTTGTTTTAACTTTGCTAGAGTTGCTGGGGTGAGATGGATTCTTGCCCTCTGTGCTCCTTTCCATGTGATTGTTGTGTTCTTGATGATGAGGAGTTGAAGGTTTGCATACACTTTCAAATCAATCACTTCTTGGATATGTCATTGCTAAGTATTTTCTCCTAGCTGTAGGTTCTAAGGTTTCACCATCTCTAGTGAAGTCTATTTAAAAAACAACAACAAAAAAAAACCTTTTATTGTGGCTTAGTGGGAGATTTACAAAAAAGCTTATCACATTTATCATCAACAATTTACACTCATTTTGTTTCACCACATCCATTTCTTTTTTGTTTGCTTACTTGTTTTTTGTTTGGGGGCATCATTGCCCTCTGGTGGTGCGAGTAGGAGGCCCAGCCTTGCTCCTGGAGAGCTGCTGCTGGATTGGAACCTCCAACCCAGTGAACCGCAGTCCCGCACACAACCACAACGCCACCGGAGTTCAGCCCTAAATTTTCTCTTTTTTATAAAAAAAAATTTAATTTACATATAATTCAATAGTTCCATCATCCTCGTCCTTCTTAGCAAACAATTTCTTCAAAAGTCTTGTCGAATATTTTCTTTGTTTGCCTCTCCCTGTTGCTGCTGCATTGGATAGATGTCATTTTCTAGTGATACCATAGTCCGTTCAATCTCATAATTCTAACTAACCCCAGATACCCATCTTGACTCCATTTCTCTCAGTTTAGACCCAACTGCTAGGTGCTCGTTCTTTTGCTGCCAGTTTAAATCTGGAATATATTTCCGCAACATCTGGAACTCTTTCTGGGCATGTTCACTCATATGGACAAGGTTCTCATTATATACTTTCCAGGCATTGCACCCATGCAGTGTGACATTACTTCCAGACTCTCAGTCTAAACTGCTTGATGCTTTAACTGGGCCATGGAGTTCTTCTCACACTCATGCCATGCAGTAATATCATTTTTTCTGACCGGATGAAGGAGCTGGAAGCTCACATGGCTTCATACTGAGCAATTCCATTGGTTGTTGAGCAGGCAATCTTTCAAATTCATCTCTCATGATGTCGGTCTTGAACACAGAGTAATCTGGAGCCATCAGGTAGCTCAGGTAGTTCTTTGTGGGGCGGTAGGGGCGAGTCCCCCTTCTCCACCAGTGCCGTCGCATGCATGCCAGGGGCTTCATAACTTTGATGAAAATAGGAGAGCGCACCCACCACTGCTTCTGTCACCAAAGGCCTGCCTGCCAGCACAGCCACGGAATTTAGAGAGCGTTTCCGGTGAAGTCTGTTAGGCAAAATCTTTTGCAAAGGTAATTTGATACAAATAAGTATTTGATTTTCAGAAGACCCTGATTTTTTTTAGTTTAAGATACACACACACACACACACACACACACACACCAGATTTGTAAAGCAGACCTGGGGTCAGGTAGTGGGGGAAGGAAACATTGAAGAACTAATGTTTGTATACTATGTTTCATATTCTCTTTACATTACAAAGGAGGCTTATTACTCCTGTAAAGCATTACAGTCTCAGGAACCCACAGGGGCAGTTCTATCCTGTCTTATAGGGCTGCTACAGAATTGACAAGATGGCAGTGAGTTTGGAAAGGAGCCCACGTAGCTTGAATGAGTAAGCTATGAACTGTTACCTTCAGTTCAGTAGTTCGATCCCACCAGCTGTTCTGGGGGACAGAGATAAAATTATCTACCTCTGTAAAGATTTACAATCTCAGAAACTCTTTATATTATTATTATGAAGTGGAGTCAATTTAGTAGCCATGTATTTAATTTGGGGTTTAAGTTTAACCCTAGATTTTGTTTGATCATCTTTAGTTTAAGTTTTACAATGATTTCTCTGACCCATTTTGAGTTAGACCTTGAGATTTTTAATAAATAATTTTAATGGGGACTCTTACAGTCTTATAGCAATCCGTACATCAATTGTATCAAGTACATTTGTACATATGTTGTCATCATCTTCTTCAAAACATTTTCTTTTCTATTTGAGCCTTTGGTATCAGCTCCTTTTTAACCCCTCCTTCCCCCACTCTCCCACTCTTATTAACCCTTCATGTATCATAAATTACTATTATTTTCATATTTTACACTCCCCTCACCTATGTTTCTGTTGATTGCTCCCCTTGGGGAGTAGGGGAGGCTTATATATTGACCATTGAAATCAGTTCCCCTTTTCCCCCGTTCTCCCCACACCCCTTCCCTCTACCCTCATGGTACTGCTACTCCCATTACTGTTACTGAGGGGTTTCTCTGTCCTGGATTCCACGTGTCAAGAGCTCCTATTTGTACCAGTGTACATGCTCCAGGCTAGCCAGATTTATCAGGTAGAACAGGGGTCATGGTAATGGGGGAGGGGGGAAACATTAAAGAACTAGAGGAATGTGGTGTGTTTCATTGGTCCTATACTGCACCCTGACTGACTCTCCCTTTCCTTGTGCCCCTTCTGTGAGGGTATGTCCAGTTGTCTGCACATAGGTTTTGAATCTCCACCCTGACCCCCCTAGTCGCAACTATATGATTGTTTGTTTGGGGTCTTCTGATGCCTGATACCTGATCCCTTTGACATCTTGTGATCACACAAGCTGGTGTGCTTCGTCCATGTGGGCTTTGTTACTTCCCTGCTAGGGTCTTATTTAACTGCAAGCTTTAAGATCCCACCATTTTTTAATAGGCAGGCACCATCAGCTTTGTTCACCACATTTGCTTATGTACCCATTTGTCTTCAGCGATCATGTCAGGAGGGTGAGCATCACAGAATGCTGGGTTAATAGGCCAGAGTGTTCTCCATTAAGGGAGTACTTCAGCAGATGCTCAATGTTGGTCTGCTTTCTTAATACTTAATATATCCCTACTGTATATACTCAAGTATAAGCTGACTTGAATATCAGTCAAGGCACCTACTTTTACTACATAAACGGCATTAAAAATATGCTGAGGGCTGAGCCCCCTGGCATAAATGGTTGAGTGTGGGACTTTGGCCCACAGGCTTGGTGGTTCAAATCCAGCGGTGGCGCTCAGGAGCAGCGCTGGGTAGCTCGCACGACCACCAGAGGGCAGTGATGCCAAAAACAAGCAAACAAAAAGAACAAAAAAATATGCTGAAAAACTCAGTTTATCCATGCGTGTAGTCGGTAAATATATGCACATAGGTCTATATCCCTGTCATTGTATAGTTACATATACATGTCTATATTTATACCTTAGAAATATCCTTTGCCTTCTAGTTCTTTCCTCTATTTCCTTTTACTTTTCTCCCGTCCTATTATCATGTTTGACCTTCATTCAACTCTTAGTAGTTCCTCTTGGCTACACTGCACTTGATCCGATCCTACCAAGCAGCTTGCTCCCTCCTTGTCATCAAGTTTTGATCTCTTATTGTTCCCTTGTCCCTGAATTTGTTGATTCCACCCTCCCTTTCTCTCGCCTCCTGCTCTCCATGTCCCCATGGAACCATCAGAGAATTGCCTACTGAACTGTTGACAGACTAAAGAGAGAGAAGAAAAGAAACTCTTTGGCCTTAAAAAAAAATTCTGGAGCCCTGAAAGAATTCTCCTCTCTAGGATGGAATGTTAAAGAGAACCTGTAGGCAGCCTGAAATGCTTGCTAGGTGACCACCTGGATCCACTTGTCTAGTGGAAGTGGGAGAAATAGAATAAAATGCAATAAAGGCTTGAATTGGGCCACTGACACCCGTACACCTGGTTCACAGGGATTAGAGGCGAAGATGAGAGCAGGTTGGCTGGTCTTACGTTCATTACCTAGCCCAAGCTTACCTCAGTGTACTCAGGTTGTACTTGCTCCTTTGTGCCTAGTTTATTGAGAATTTATGACAGTGCCTATGGTCTAAAAGCAAGGCAGTCAATGTGTACCCTGGTTAGGCTGAGCAAGGTGGTCCACACTGAGTTGACCAGAACCCAGCCAGATGAAGAAAAGATTTTTTGAGTCTGTGAATTGGTGCAAATTACTGATAAGTTTATGGATAGCTTGTCCTGATATGACTTTGCTTATGCATGGAGACTCACAAGGTTCCAACTGGAATGAAGATTGTTCACCTCAAAGAACATGCGTGTGTCCTCAGAGCACTGGGTTGATGTAAGTGGGCATCAAAGAAATTAGATATCCAAAATGGGGAGTATAAAGGCATGAAGTGGCTGGTTTATAAACTTTCATAAGTGGGGCTATATGCTCATAGGATTATAGGATTAGGGTGTAGGTGCTCACTTAACTGCAATTGGTAGGCATAGAAACGTGCTGTTTTGTTCACATACAGAATATTATGCTTAAATGAGGCTGGTACATATTGAATTATATGAATTTTAGTTTTATCCTGTTAGGTACAGATATTTTATTACTATTTGGTTTAAAAATTTTATATGGCTAACAAGCTGTGTAAAACTGTCAAGTTAACATGGAGTGGTTGGTGGCAGTGACATAATCTCCTGTCAGCTTGAGTGAAGGAGGGGAGTCTAGTCTGTCAATCAGGTCATTGCCAATGATGCCTCTGTGTGGTCACGGCCTTCTCCTGAGGATTCTGGGAACTCCTGTCTTCCTCCCTGGAGGCGGGACACACACTCTCTGCTTCCCATTCTGTTGACAAGCCACATGAAGCTCTGCTGATGGCAGCCAAGGTCCTGGAGCTTGAGGAACCATATGAGAGCCATGCCAGTGCTGACATGCTTTCACAAAACTTGTCACCCACTGGCTTCTGACCTTCCTGCTTTCGGCATCATCACATGTGCTGCGTGAGTCCATAGAAGAATTTATGGACTTGTATCTGATATATGGGCTGATATCAAATCTATGGAGTTAACCTGGACTGGGCCAGGATGTTTTCTTAATATTCAAATTCTCTTGGATATAAAACACTCTCATACACATATGAGTGTCTCTGGACTTGTTTCTCTAGTCAACCTGGACCAACACGCCCCTTTACCCTTGTCTTTTCTTTCCCTTCCTTTAAGTTGGCTGCCATGTGCATCCCTGGCTGAGCCCTGTCAGAGTGCCTGGACCTCGCCCTAGAAACTTATGCATTTAGTACCTTTCCCCTATGCCCATTGTGCTTGTTAAGCTTACCTCAGTGGACTCATGTTGTACTTGCCCTTTTGCGCTTGGCTCATTTAGTTAAATATCATTTCCTCAAATGAAGAGCTTCATGCATTCATCACTCCTTATTTGGGATACATAGTACTCCCTTGTATGTATATGCCAATGTTTTTCAATCCATTCATCCTTTCATGGAAATTTAGGTTGTTTCCCACTCATAGCAATTATGAACTGTGCCGTACTCAATATTGGAGTGCAACTATTTGGTCGTGGTTTGTTTCTTACTTCTGGGCATATGCCCACTAAGGGGATTCCTGGATCATATGGTAGCTCGATTTCCAGGTATTTTAGGTATCACCACGTCGATTTCCATAACAGCTGCAACGTGCTTACAGGACAGCCAGCAACGGATGAGACTTTTTCTCTCACCACATCCCTTCCAACAATTGTTGCATTTCCCTTATTGCTAAAGAGCAGGAACATTTTCTCATGTGTTTGTTATCCTTTTGGATTTCTGACCTTGTGAAATTTCTGTTCAGGTCTTTTACCCAACTCCTCCATGGGCTTTGTTTTCCTTTTCCTACAGAATGCCAGCAGAGTGTTGTAAATTTTAGTAATAAGTCCTTTGTCTGATGTGTCATCGCTGAAGATGTTTTCCCAAATCTGTGTGTTCTCTTATAATTCTCTTGATGAAATCTTTCGATGTACACAGGTGTTTTACCTTTAATATATACTGCTTATAAATTTGTGCTTCTTCTACATTTGTGTCCTTACCAATTTCTGATAGCCTATGTATACCCTGTGCCAACACTCTTAGGTTTGTTCCAATCCCTTTTTGCATGACCCTAATAGATTGGGGTTTTACCTCAAAGTCAGTAATCTACGTTGAATTTATTCTTGTGCTTGGAGTGAGGTAAAATTCTTGCTTCCTTTTTTTCTGCAGGTATATATCCATTTTTTTCAAGCACCACTGTAGGGCATCAGCTTCCCATTTGATATTTTTGAGGCCCTTGTCAATGGTCAGTTGTCTGTATGCTGATTATTTGAATTTTAGGCTTTCAGTTCTTTTCCATCGGTCTGAGTATTTGTCATAATATCAATATCACACTGTTTTAACCATGTGACTGTATGATAGGCATTAAAGTCAGGTAAAGCAAGCCTTCTGCCTTTTTTCTTCTTCTTGAAGAGTTCTCTGCTAATTCTGAGCTTCTTTCCACTCCATATGAAGCTCCCAATCGCTTTTTCCAATTCTCTGAAGAAAGATGTTGGTATTTTTATCCAGATAGCATTAAACTTATATAGTTCCTTGGGTTTATTCTTCCACTTTTGATTTCTTGTAATAGTGTTCTACAGTTTTACTTATATTAATCTTTTGGGTCTTTGCTGTTGTTGTTAGGTGTGACCCTAGATATTTCAATTTGTGCTTGGCTATTGTAAAGGATACTATATATTTTTTATCGTTTCTTCCATGGTTGCCGCCAATGTAGATAGCAACGCAATGGATTTCTGTTTGGTGATCTTGTATCCTGCCACACTGCCATAATCCTCTATCACTTCCAGCACTCCTCTTGTGGAGTCTGGGGAGTTTTCATATATAAAATCATAATATCTGTGAATAATGGTAGTTTCACCTCTTCTTTCCCCAGTTGAAGACAGACGATGTCTTTCCTTTGCCTTGTGCTGTTATCCAAGACCTTCCATATAATGTTAAATAAAAGTGAGGACAGGAGCGTCCTTGTCTGGTCCCCCTTTTCAGTAAGATTGTTTTAGACTTTCCTCCGTTGATTACCATGCTAGCTGTTGATTTTTCTCACATACCTTGTATTGTGTTGAGAAATTTTCCTTCCATTCCTATCTTCCTAAGTGGGAATAGCTTTTGGATGCGGTCAAATACTCTTTCTACATCTATCCGTATTATCGTGTAATTCTTATTTTTGTCAATGTGATGAATAGTGTGGATGAACTGTCAGATAGTGAACCATTCCTGTATCCTGGAATAAATCCCATTTGGTCATGATAAATTATGTATTGTATATACTTTTGTACTGAACTGGCCAGTATTTCATTAAGGATTTTTGCATCAATATTCATTAGAGATATTGGTCTGTAGTTCTCAATTCTTGTGGGATCTTTTACTGCTTTAGTTATCAGTGTTATTCTAGATACCTAGAAAGAGCTTGGAAGTTTGCCGTCTCTTTCCATGCTTTAAAAGAGTTTGTTTTGGATTGGTGTCAATTCTTCCCTGAATGCTTGATAGAATTCTCCTGTGATACCATCTGGCCCAGGGGATTTTATAGTTGGTATTCCCCTGATAACCTTGTCTATTTCTTCTATTGCTATGGGTCTGTTGCTGTTCTTAATGCCCAATTGGGTTAGTCTATGAAGCTATGTTTTTCCATGTATTTGTTCATAAATTCCTAGTTGTTGAAGCTATTGGAGTACAGGCCTTTGTAGTACTATGCAATTAGCCTTTTAATACATAGGGTCCATTGTAATTTTTCCTGTTTCTTCCCTTATCCTGGCTACTTCTTTTTATTCCTTCATTTATGTGGTTAAGTTTGGTCTATTGATTCTCTTAATCCTTTCAAAAAACCAGCTTTTAGCTGCATCAATTTTTTGGTATTGTTTCTTGTTTTCCCACTCATTGATCTCTGCCCTGGTTTTCATTATTTCTTTTCTTTTGCTAGTAATAGGATTGTCCTGTTGATTTGGCTCTAGTTGCTGCAGATTTTGGCCAGTGTGTCAATCCTAAGTCTCTCTTCCTTTTTCATATATGCATGTATTGCATAAAACCTCCTCTGATAACTGTTTTTGCTGTGTCCAAAGGTTTAGGGATGTAGTATTCTCATTCACATTGGTTTGTAAAACCTTCCTAATCCATTTCTGATCTGGTCCCATACCCACTCATTTTGCAGTAGAGAGTCGTTCACTCTTCAACTGTTTGCTCTTGATTTCTTAATCATCCTTTTGTTGATTTCCAGACATGACATAATGGCATGAGAGGAAAGTCTTAGTGACCTCGGTGTGCTTGAATTTACACAGGTTTGACTTGTGTCCCAGCATGTAGTCTCTCTCTAAGTATGAGCCATGTGGATTTGAAAATAATGTGAATTTATTTGCATTTGGGTGGAGACCGCTCTCAGGTCAAGTCGCCTAATTGCAGAGTGTAGTTCTGTAGCCTCCTTGTTACACTTCTTTCCCTGTGATCTATCTTTCTCAGAAAGCAGTGTGTTAAAGTCACCTACTATGATTGTTGCATCTGTGATTTCTTTTTTCATCTTTTGGGGCACTTGGTTGATAATCTTCATGGGTCTCTCATTGAATGCAGATGTATTTATTATGTTCACTGGTTCTTGGTGTCAACTCTTGAGCATTATGCTGTATATACTTGTGTGTATGGCAAGTTTTTCCAGCACTTTTTTAATGCAGTTTTTGTGGTAAAATTAGAAGCCTTGGTTGATATTCAGCTTACACTCGAGTACATATGGTATATTGCTTCTCCTTGTCTCTTGTAATGGCTTGCACCTTGTATTAGTCCAGGTAGACTAGAGGAACAAAGTTACAGACATGCATATGGATATAAGGAAAGGGTTTATATACAAAAGGAATGGAACACTGAGAAACATCCCAACCCAGTCCAGTTCAAAGTCATGAGTCCGATATTAGCCCATATGCCTGATACCAGTCTATAAT
>PVJH01032547.1:0-22726 GCA_004026705.1 Nesogale talazaci | reverse complement strand
ACACTTCATTAATTAGAATTACTGAGGAAATGTAAACTTATGTACTGTAAAATCATCAACTAGTTAAAAAATATATATCTACCACTGAACTTACTCTAGATGCTGATGGGTCTTTATATTCAGCTGTGGTTGATGTGAATACTGTGAGAGTAATGGGTATGTAAACCCAAAACACAGAGAATGGTAAATCACAGGAAACTTTAATGAACTCTATTTACTGAACTATGCCATGTATATCTTTTATATTATTAAAGCTATTGTTATATATTATTTTCATTATCAAACCATCCCATGAAAATTGATTGTGTGGAGGAGAAAATATAGTGAGGATTTTTTACAGTATGGTTTTATCTCAACAATTACAGCAGGAATGGAGAAACCACAATTTGTTACTTGTGAAGTTTTATCAGCTGAGAATCTATGAAGTTGAACAAACTAAAACACCATTTTGATAGCAAGCATCCAAGCTTTGCCAGCAAAGCTGTTTTAGAAGAAAGGCTGATGGCTTCAAGAAAGCCATACTTGACACTAGTGGCAAGTACCACAAATAAAACGTAGCCGCCATTGACACTTCCTATTTGGTGACACTCAGAATCACCAGAGCTATAAAAACTCAAACCATTGCTGATGGTTTACTGTTACCAGTGGCCAAAGACATTGCTTGAGTAATAATCGGAGAGGAATCTATTATGAAATTGAGTGCAATTTCCTTATCTAATGATACTGTCCCCAGAAGAATAGATGACATGTCTGCTGATGTTCTTGATCAGGTATTCCAGGATATTAAATCTGCTCCCCTTCCAAAATTTAGCATCCAGCTTGATGAATCTTCAGACATTGCAAACTGTTCAGTTCCTTGTTTATGTGAGGCATATTAATGATGGCGACTTTAAGGATGAGTTTCTTTTTTGCAAACCTCTTGACAACTACTGCATGTGATGTAGTTGGTTCCTTTCTGAAAGAGCATAAGCTCTCTTGGGGAAAGGTTTGTGGTGTTTGCACAGATGGATGGTGCTCCTGTGCTAGGATGTCGATCTGGATTTCAACATTTAGTACTGACTGAGTCACCACAAATCATCAGAACTCACTGTGTATGATCATCAGCAAATAATAGCGATGAAGAAACTGCCACCAGAGTTCCAAGAAGTAATGAAAAGCGTCATAAGTTCTGTCAATTTTGTAAAGGCAAGCACTTGAAACAGTGGATGGTTTTCGCAGCTGTGCTATGAGTTGGATGCACTGAACAGTGCTCTGCTGTTTCACACTGACGCGAGATGGTTGTCATGAGGAAAAGTTTTAAAATGTGTTTTTGAGCTTCGTGATAAACTCAAAACATTTTTAAATCAGGAAGCAAGACTAGTTTTGAAGCACTTTTCAGCGATAAAAGTGAACTTCAGAAAATAGCTTACTTGCTTGACACTGTTGCCATCTTGTATAAATTAAATTTATCACTGCAAAGGAGCAAATGCAACATGCGTCAATTTATCTGAAAAGATCCGATCATCCCAAGTGAAACTCCAGTTTTGGCAAAAATAATTGGATGAAAATAAAATGTACATGTTGCCTACCTTATCTGAAAGAATATAAGGTAGAAAGAATATAACATTGTTATATTTAAAGAATGTAACATTGAACCATACAATAATTACTTTGAAAGAACACTTGCACATGCTTGCAGACAAAATTTCATCGTACTTTCCTGACTCCCTGTTTGCACTTGCCAGAAGCCCATTCACAGTCAACATTGAAGATATTCTTCAGACAGCCCAAGAGGAGTTCATCGAACTTATTAACAGCGATGCAGCGAGAACTGATTTCTCTACAATGAGTTACAAAATTCTGAATTCAGTGTTAGCCATCATCTCCTGTTCTGGGACTGTGCTTTGCCTTCCATTTCAAACAACATATCTTTCTGAAACAGGGTTTTCCAGCTTGTTGGTCTAAATCATAAGTAGACTTGTGGAAGATGATCTTCGTTGTGCTCCTGCCAAAACTGCCTAGAGAATTTCTTTTTTTTTTTTTTTTTTTTGGCATCACTGCTCTCCAGCGGTGGGAGTAGCCTAGAGAATTTCTGATCTGGTGAGAAAGAAGCTATCTCAACCTTCCCACCGACATTGGCTTTTTACACCGACTGTCGCAAAAAGTAACAATGTAGTTTGCTGTTGTTACTCAGGCTATACCATGCTTCAAGAGAAAATTTCTTTAATCTGTAATTAGAAATAAATATCTCACAATCACATATTTTTGTGATTAATCCCTATGATTTAATTATGCTCAATTTGTAACAATGAAAATACATCTCGCTTAGCACATATTTACTTTATGATTCATAACTACAGTTATGCAGTAGCAACGAAAATAATTTTATGGTTGGGAGTCACCACAAGATGAGGAACTGTATGAAAGGGTCATGGCAGGTCATAGGAAGGTTGAGAACCGTGACCCAAAAGACTATAGTCTCAAGTTTCCTCCAGATCAGTCAGATCCGTAGCCAGGTGTTTTTTATGATTCATGTCTTATTCCACCCTGGGTCCCACTCTGCCGGAGCCTCAGTCAGCAGTGGTGTTGGGGGTCCTCGGGCTCTTCTAGTTCCTGGGTTGTGGAGACTGCGGCTCACATGGTCCACTGTTCATTGAGACGAATGGTTTCCTCGTGTCTTTGGCTTTCGTCACGTGTTTTCACTCCAGACCAAGAGACCTTAAACGGCTGCGCACAGCTGTGAAGACTTGGAGTCACTATTAACCACAGTAGGATGGAGAACACTGTCTTTCTGGACTATGTGATGCCAACTGAGCTAGCTCTCGGGCCCATTCCGTCTCTGCAGTTTCTACATGTAGTAGCTAGTGTCTAAATAGTCTTTGATTGTGCAGCCGTTCTCATCCTCCTTTTGTGAGCTGTTCCTACCCTGTTTATGCACTCTTTCCTCCTAAGGTTATTGTAAACTTCGGGTGCACTGTTGCAAATCTGATCCCATATAGCTATTTCTTTAAAAAGCATACAGTCCAAAGCAGACAGTTTCAAGAAGACTTCAGGGCATATTGTTAGTGTTAAAGCACTAAACTAGCAACAGTGGACCAAACGAAAGATCAGTGTGATTTCTGAGCAATTATCAACTTGTTTATAGAGTTGACTCTTCTTTAAGCACAAACCTAATTTGGGAGCAGACAGCCTCATCTTTCTCTGGTGGAGCAAGTGGTGGGTCTGAACCGCCAAATTGTGGTTAGTGGTCTAAGACAACCCGATGTGTCACCAGGGCCTCTGCACAAGCCTAATTCAAGGGGAAAAAACTTTTCTAGGAGCACAGGACTATGGGACAGCTTAAGTGTATGGAAATCTACATGAAAAGCATAATGCAAAATAATAGACTTGATATATTTCAAGGGCATAGTGACAAATACATGCCTTCCTGTGACCAGATATTGCCACAATGAAGTTAGAATTAAATTTGGACATGGTCAGGTGTCATAAGGCTCTTTTGAAAGTTAGACAAATGGCTCTCTGGCTCCAGTCCCACGAGGAGATGTAGCGCTGCCATGGGTCTGATGTTTACTCTGTGTTTCCTGTGCATCAAGGATGTTTATATCTGTGGCCTGCTAGTTTCTGGTTGGAAATCTCTGAGGATGCTCTGTCTGTACAATGTGTCTATCTGAACCTAAGCAGACGGGATAGGTGATTCACCGTATTCTTTTATACGCACAAATATATTGCGGATATAATATCCTTTCCCCGCTGCTGCCTCTCATCAGTCTGTCAGCATTCCTAAATAAGGGTAGGAATATACAGATTAGAAGTCACACACACTACTGTTAGCACACATTTGTTTGAATTTCTAAATATCAGAAATCTTGCTTGTGAGAATTTAGTCTAAAATATGCTATTTTGGAAGAAAATGATTGGAAAATGAACAATAACGAATGAGCTGATTTTTAAAAAGTCTTATGGTCAAGTGACAGATGTTGGCTAGAGCAATTTATTTGCTAGGATTTTCATGTTAATGTGCTCTTTAAGCATGTTGAGTTAGGAGTTCTTCACATATAAAATGTGTCACCTTTAACAAACCAATGAGAGTAGAATTGAACAGGCCTCCCTTATATTAACTAATTTTGGTTCCCTTTTTGAATCTTGAAGAAGAGACACTATCAAGGAGTCAAGACTACTCAGGGCAGAGTCGAACTGTCTTCCAGCTTCATTCAGTTCTGGTGGATCCACCACACGGAGGGCACCTGTGCGAGGAGAGGCTTGAAACATACCTTCTGATGTGAGGATGACCTGAAGGAGAGCGGGGACTGCGGCCTCTTTGGTTGACAGCTTGCACCATTAACCGTCCAGTACAGCTGATGCGGCCCTGCCAGGCACCAGGAGAAGAAATGAGTGGCGAGGCAAAACTATAGCAATGAAACACTACCATGGTTATCATCCTGTTCTCTTTGAAATATCATTTCTTTTTTTTTCGTTTGGGCATCACTGCTCTCCGGTGGTGGGAGTAGGAGACCCAGCCCCACTGCTGGAATTGAACCTCCGTCCCAGTGGGCTGCAGTCCCATGCACAACCACTACGCCACCGGGGCTCAGCCTGAAATATTATTTCATAACAAAGCAGTGTCTTAAGACACCAACCCTCTTCAGAAATGCATCTTCCCCATATTAAGCTCCGTAAAAGTCTGGATTTATTTTAGAAATTCAGGTGACAAGTTCTTTTGTTGTTGTTGTTTTTAAGACAAGTTCTCCCTCTGAAATGTTAGATAAGCTTTGCCATTGAATTAGGGTCATGTTTAAAAGGGCAATCCTGATTGATTTATTTGCAATCTGTGAAGGATTGGAAACTGAGCCAGAAGATATTACCATTTCGTGATGATTCTGTTTTCATGATCAAGTATCTATGGATGGCGGCCCATTCTGAAATCAAAACTAAATGACATTAGGGTTCTGTCAGGTGACTTTAGTTAATGTACTTGCTGAATGATAGTGGCATTCCCCCCCAAAACAATATAGCGGGAGAGACGGTAGCCACGCCTTCTATGAGGAGTGTGCACGGGGGAGGACGAGAGCAACATGCCTCCACGACACTGTGTTCCCTTGAAGAGAATATATTTGAGCTTTAAAAACTAGAAGCTATGAAATACCTAAAGTATGCGGGTCTTACAACAGAGGTCCAGTAAAAAGTTGTATTTTATCTCTTAAATTTGTTAGCAAAAGTTTGATAAAAGTGGACATAGGGAATGATAAAAGTTACATGTACAGAATCCACAGGACTGGATAAGCCATCCATCATTAGTTTGACTTTTGTTTGATTCAGTCATTCCCCTTAATTTTATTTTTCCTTCAGGGTCACTAGCCAGCTACATAAATTCAAAAGTAAGCGAGCCTCTCTTCACTGAGAATGACTCTATCTCGATCTCATTTCTGATGGAGATGGAGTCAAAAGGGACAGAAAGAGATCAAAAATGAGAAGGAAATCTGTCATGAAAGATTAGGCTTAGTTAATTCTCTCTGAGGGTTGACTTGTAGTCCTCACGTGCTCCAATACTTGCACTAAAATGCTTCCGGTAACTCCCAATTCCAATGTAAGTTAGAAAAACAGAGGTAACAAAAGTAGGAATGATTTGTGTGTTCTGAGGAACTCCTTTCTGTGTTCTGGCTGAGGTGGGTCAGGAGGGTACTGATGTTGGAAGGGCCATGGGAGGGGCGGGGGAGGAGGGGGAAATAAACCAAATGAAACAAAACAAGTCAACAAAAACTCAGCAGGATTCAGTAGAGATCAGGTCTGCAGATATTCCTAGTCTTCTTGGACAGTAAGCACTCAGAAAATGCAAACACATGGGTTTATCAGAATTAAGAGTTCCAAAGAGAAAGAGGTAGTTGTAAAGAAACAAAATTAAATTAATCTTATACCATTTGATATGTAACTCTGTAATAATCACAGTATGTTATTCAAGCCTCAATGCCTTTATTGAACATTTCCATTCTGCGTTGAAATATCAAATTTAATTATATCTAAAGCGCTAGCCACACGAGACCATGCTGAACTCTTGTCTACACATGGGATTCTCTAAACTAGCTCAAAATCTGCAAAGAAATTTCATCTAACCAAAGGCTGACTTGTCATTCTGTGGTAGCTTGCATATTGTTATAATGTTGGAAGAATTTCAAGTAGCAGCAGGGTGACCCCTGATGAACAGGTTTCAGCAAAGCACATGGAGACCTTGGCAGTCTGTTTCTGTGAAGAGCACAATTGAGAAAATCCTGGAGCTGCTTTACTCTATAATATATGGTATCTACATGAGCTCAAATAGTTTCAAGGGCAACAGGTTTGATTTACAGGGGGAAAAAATCCTAGACTAAGACAAACTAGCAGGCTTGATGTTTTAGACAAATTATATATTTCTTTTTTTTTTTTTTTTTTTTTAATTTTTTTGGGCATCACTGCTCTCCGGTGGTGGGAGTAGGAGGCCCAGCCCCACTGCTGGAATTGAACCTCCGTCCCAGTGGGCTGCAGTCCTTCGCACAACCACTACGCCACCAGGGCTCAGCCCGACAAATTATATATTTCTGTACCATTTTCTGTGAAGGCCACTACTAGGCCTTCGAATTATATACACAACCATTGTCCTAGAACAGTTCCTTCCCATATGTTCTCATGGGTCACATTTTCTATTCCTATACTAATTTCCCCCTCCATTCTGAACACAAAGAAGCGGGGAATGGTCTTTAGCAGCAGAATTAATAGTCTGACCTACTATAGTGTCAGACTAAATATGCTATGTGCCAATAAGTGACCCCAAACATTTAAAAATCATCCTAGGAAGCGGTGTATTTTTGACCCTCTTTCAATGGAAAAAATTATCGAGAATTCAGAGAAAGTATTTTTGAAGTGATACTTCGAATGCATACTAGTTAATGTTAAACGTGCAAATGATAAAATCTGAATATCTTTTTTTAATGAGAATCATCTAACAGTCATACAGAATTAGAGTTAAATAATTTTAAATCATATGAAATTTACCAATTAAATCTCAGTAATCATAATTAGCAGGCTCTGCTGCACATTAATGCTGCCCATTTGCTTTTACTAGATTTCTCATTTCTACTGCTTTATTATTGCCACATGGAGGAGTAATGGAAGTGAATGTTTAAAGCTTGAATTAAGCCAGGAAAGTATAATGCTAAAACAAAGCAAAATCAACAAACCAATTCTTTATATTTAAGTCAGCTGTGTGTTACTTTTCTATCCCAAACAAGTCCGCAGGATTTAAAGCTACAGTGCAACCACTAAGCTTGAATTTTGAAGGAATGCTGCATTAAATATTCAGTTTGTGGTGATTATTTGATTTCTCCTGCATGCAAGGTCAGTTATTTACATGACATGGGAATAACATTTATATTTCATAGTTTGTGAAATCTAACCTGTGGCACATCAGTCCTCGTAAGAGCTTTCCACTGGTAAACATAACACAATTTGAGGAAGCATCAAGCTGCAAAACAACCATTCCCAAACCCAAATGCAATACAAAGTCACTTAGCAACACAACAAAACAAAGGAAAACATTCGCATTTAGATTGCGTTTTGTCTTTAAGATAGGATTAGAGTCTAACATAAACTATGTTTTGTGAGGCTTCTTTTGGCATTAGGTTTGCTGTGACACTGCATAATTACTCATTCTTTCACTGAACTATGTGGCTGCTTTGGTGTCCCGTGAACTGCTTGAGTTGCACACAGCTAGGGCAATACAGCTAGTCCAGGCAGGATTCGTTTAGAGCTGGGTGCTCTATCCCCCGTAGACTTTGGATGCAGTCAACAATAGCGGAAAATGTTTCTTATTCCCAGGAGATTAACCCAGGTGGGAAAATATCATACTCTATAAAATATTCTAATGAATGTTAGCATTTTCCTCTCTCTTTGGTTCCCACCCTTTCTCTTGGCTGCTTTCTGTAAGTATTTTCCACTGCCGCCTGTGTTTCATTACCCAACAAATTTTCCCACTCCAGTCCATTCCCCTTTCCCTTGATCCTTTCACATTATGTAGTCTACACTATGCGATAGAAAGAGATGTAGTGGTATCCTTTTCAAACGTAACTACTTTGGGAATTGGGAAAAAAATTTTAGGTAACCAAAGGACATCAAAAGAGCAAGGCTTTAACTTCTGTTTTCTGTTGACTACACATTACGCATTTGGCATTAACATCTGGAAAGCTTTAGCTTTTACTTTTGTATTTTTCTTTCAGGGTCTACTCATGAAGTTCATTAAAACCAGCTTCTAATTTACCAATAAGGAGAATAGGAAAATAATATACATTAGCAGATGCTATAAAACTGAGATGAGACATTTCTGTAATGGTATTTCTACAGTAGCAAATGATAACTTCTGCCAAGTGTTAGAACAGTGGTTTTGTCACTTGTCAGTTTTTATAGTCCCACTTTGTTTTCCCTGATAGATAAACTTCTTTCCATTGGTAAGTAATCTCACAAAATCAGCACCTGGCCTATTTGGCTGTAGCTTTACCCAAGGTCCCAGGACAGAAAGGCAGGCATTTCACTCTGGGAATTACAATGCACCAGTTAATATCTGGGAGGTCTGGTGGCGAAGTGGTTATGCATTGGGCTGCTAACCCCAAGGTCAGCAACTTGAAGTCACCAGTTCTCTGTGGGAAAAAGAGAAGGCTATCTACTCATGTGAAGAGTTAAGTCTTGAAAACCAAATGGAAAGTTCTAGGCTGTTCTGGGTGGTCAACCGTGAGTTGGAATTGACTTGATACCAGTAAGAGGCAATGAGTCAATATGCTCAGGGACTTGAAATCACATCTACTATCCAGAGGCATAAATAATAATAATAATTAAAAAAATCTCCCACAACACTAACAACGGGCTATACAGATCTACACAGTGTTTTCGAGGAATTTTTCATATTTTGCTTTGTCTGTTTCTGGTTCCTTAGGAAGAACAGAAGACTGAGTCCTGCCTTCTGATCAACCCAAGTGGAGACACAGAATTCTAGGTCTTAGGAACTGCTTTGATAATTTTGACTTTGGGGCTCTGTATGAGGGTGGGGATGGTCTATAGGCCCAGAGAAGTCGTAGTCCCCTATGCTTAAACCATAGAACAAAATATTCTGTTAGAAAAAAGTGAAAAGCAAACAATCCCACTCCTCTCAGCTCCATTCTCAACTACAGCAATCCTACAGAGGGTTTCTGAGACTGAAACCTTTTGGGGAGCAGAGAGCCTCATCTTTTTTTCCTGTGAAACTACCACTGTTGGATTAGTAACCTGACTCACAGTGCCACCAGAAAGGAGGGGGTTGGGGCAATGTGATATAAACGAGTCAAGGTAAAACCAAAGATGGTTAACCACAGTTCTAGCCTGAGATGTGGTGAAGCAGTAGGGATCACTGGGGCCTGGGGGAGGGCAGGGATCCCTCTCTTCAGGGCTGTCTCTTGGCTGGGGGCAGAGAGCCTATTTCCCAGCTTCATGTGTGGCTCACATCAGCTGTGGGGAGGATGTGTCCCATCCTCCAGATCACAGCTCCTCCACCCAAGCCCCCAGCTGTGACGGTGATGGCACAGCTACATCTGCTGCTGACCTCGTTTCTCAAGGGAGGATTAAGGAGGAAAAGCCAGGTGGTGGGAAGACCACACACCCTCATGTGGTTTGGAAATCCCATCCCACTCCAGCCGGCTTGCTCTCCTAAGATAGCCTGTGGAAGCAGAATCTCTAGGAACACATCGGACCCTTTCCATCCTGGCTCCAAATGCTTCTGCAAGCAACAAGAGCTGCTGTTCTGAGACAGGGCAACAAGTCTTTGGGTAAACATAAGGACAGTCCGTCACATGTGTCAAAAGTGTACCAGGAGTGAGGCATATTGAGTACCGGTACTTGACATACACTACTTAGACTATGATTCTCATTTCACAGGAAACAAAACTGAGGCAAAGAGAGGCAGAAGTGTTGCTATGTGCCACACAACGGAGAGAGAACTCCCAACTCAGACCTTCTGATGCCAAAGCTCACTACATACCCTGTGCTTGGCCCCAGATTTGGCAGTAAGATTGCCATCACTCTGTGTCCCTAGCCTTCTGTATCACTTCTTTTGTGTGTGTGTGTGTGTGTCTCCGTGGCTTATGTTTACAAGGGTGTCGTCATCAGCCCTCTTTTAATCTACTAGTTTCATGATATTTGCCAGAAAGCGTTTAAATGATCAAAGGCTATTGACTTTTGAGGCTCACCTGCTTTCTTTAACTTTGCACACACCACGAGAGTGCCACTGCCCTTAGTGCTGAACTTTGTGCAAAATATAGCCTCATAACTTGACGAAGATTAGAAAATAGGTCTGATTAAATTATACATTTATGTCCTTTTGTTCTATAAAATGGTAGATTGCTATAAAAATAGCAAAAACAAAAACAAAACCTTTTAGGGAAGACATCTTGAAAGTAATAGTCAGATCCTAGTACTTGCGAGAACAAAGGAACAGAGATTAATTTCATGTCCATAGTATGCCTCAGTCCCTCAAGAGGGAGGGAGGTATAAAAGACAACATGGAACCAATGTTTACATTTGTGTTGAGTTCCCTATCATCTTTTTAATAGGAAGAAAATGAGACTTTTTGTTGTTGTTTTTTTTGGGGGGGGCATCACTGCCCTCTGGTGGGAAAATGAGATTTTTAAACTCTAGGAAATATACTGAAAAACTCCTAAGGAAAAAAATCAAGTTCTACTTTTCCTCCAGTATCTACATATACCAAACATGAATACCAGTAAATATTAAAATGTCAACCATTAGATGAAGGTTATGTTTTTGTTTATTTGTTTTTATTTTATGGTCATGTATTCACTTATTCAAAAACTACAATCTCAAGATTGTATATTAATATAGACACTACTTGATAAAGTTTGCCGTTTTGTCACAATTGATTATCTAGATAATTTGAATTTTATTCAAACCCTAATACTATTATAGAAAAATACTTTATGTGATGAAAACATTGCAGTATCATAAGAAGTATACAAACTCATAAAAGTTTGTAAGCGGGCTGAACCCCGGTGGCATAGTGGTTGTGCGCGGGACTGCGGCCCACTGGGACAGAGGTTCAATTCCAGCAGTGGGGCTGGGCCTCCTACTCCCACCACCGGAGAGCAGTGATGCCCGCCCCCCCCCCCCAAAAAAGTTTGTAAGCATTGCTAAATTTATATTTAGCAATAAATACTAAATTTATATTTATATTATATATTCTAGTATAGTATATATTATATTACATATAACATTATATTATATATTATATATGATTATATTATATTTATATTATTTAGTATACTAAATAAATACTAAATTTATATTTAGTATTATTTTCTTTCAAAAGAAATGGATATGATATAAATAAAGCAGAAATCTTTCAAAGATAAGATAATTGCTGGCTAATCTTCATTTGTTATATACTCTAATTTTAATTTTTACCCTTCTTTAAAAAACTATCTAGACAATTTCTGGGGATTTAATTAGCCCATCACACATCAATTGTGCTTGTGTTAGAAAATTCCTTCTTACTCATTTTATGTTCTCTGTACTTAGTGTAGTGCCTTAAGTATATGTAAGATGCTCAATAAAACAGAATTTACTGGTTTGAAGTAGGATCATGATAGCTACCAGCCCACTATGAAGCCCTAAATAGTCAACTGATTTTTGACCATAAAGATAAAGGCAAATACAGGAAAGAAAATGTTTTAAAAGAAACCGAGTATTTACTGAATGCTATTTATAGGTAGGTACTATCAAACTTATATTTTGTCCACACTTACGCATTACTTAACTGTCATTGATGTATGTATGTAAGTGTCCGTTTTGGTAGACAATTTACTGTGATTTTTGTTAAATATTTACTGTGAACTGTTCACGCTAGTCTTCATAGCCTTCATTTTCTTCATAGAACTTAATCCTACCAGAAATTATATTATCTGTGTTTGTTACTCTGGGGCATTGTCTTGCGCACCACTGCAACCCCATCATCTATATTGTACAAAGTGGGCCCTCAGTAATAGTTGTGAAAAGAATGCATATCTGCACCCAAATCATCCCTGCAGATGAACACTTAATCAGATAAATAAATACAAAACAAATATCTACCCTTTGAAACCAAGACAGATGTAAAATTTCAAAAAGTAGTTTCATAAGTCAAAGAACTATGACTCTACTTTTTAATTAAATTGTTTTAGTGTCCAATTAAATGCCTGTAAGTATTGAGGCCAGCCCATAGTCATCTTCACCTGAGGGTTTGCAGCCATAATGGTGTAGTTCCCATCATCATCTAAGGTGGAAGCTGTGGTCTGGAGAGAACAGGTCCCATCAAGATCTCTTTGAATGATGTAGTGTTCACTCTTTGGCGAGATCTGCTTCCCATCCTTAAACCAATAGATCTGTAAAAGGAAACACGGTTGAATATTAAGAGAGTATATAGACTCCACAGGCCTAAGGAATAAAGTTCAGAAATAAATCCACACATCTGAAGTCAACTGATTTTGGTAAAAGGTGCTAAGTTCATTGGGGAACAAAGAGTCTCTTCAATAAGTGATGCTAAGAAACTTGAATTTCTATATGCAGAAACAGGAAACGGGCTCCCTGCCTCACACCACGCATGAAAACAAATTCAAAGTGGATTGAAGACAAATGTGTAAACTGTTGGTAGGTGCCATCAAGTTCATTCTAACTCTTTATGGTCCTGTGTACAGCAGAACAGATCACCATCCGTCCTGTGCCATCCTCATGACTGTCCCTGTTTCAGTCCATTCTTGCAGCCCCCATCTCAACCCATCTCATTGAGAATCTCCCTATGTTTTGCTGACCCTCCACACTCCCACGCATAATGTCCTTTTCAGGGCATTGTATCTCCTCTTGCCGGCATGTGAAACTGTTTGAGACAGAGCCTCACCATCCTTGCTTCTAAGGTGCATTCTGGCTGTGCCTCTTCAAGACTGATTTGTTTATGGGTTTTTTAAAAAATTATTTTCTGTTTCATTTTGTTATTATTTGTATGGGTTTTTTAAAAAATAATTTTATTGGGGGCTCTTACAGCTACTACAATATTCAGGACATCATTTGTATCAAGCACATTTGCACACATGCTGCCACATACATTTCCAAACATTTTCCACTTGAGCCCTTGGTACAAGCTCCTCTCTTTTTTTTTTTTTTGGTTTTTTTGGGGGGGCATCACTGCCCGGGTGGTGGGAGTAGGAGGCCCGCCTTTACTCTGTAGAGCTGGAATTGAACCTCCATCCCAGTAGGCCGCAGTCCCGTGCACAGCCACTACGCCACCAGGGCTCAGCCTACAAGCTCCTCTTTAAAAAACAAAACAAAACAAAAAACTCCCCTTTCCCCTCCCCCCCTTTTTTTAAATGAATCACTTTATTGGGGGCCCATACAACTCCCATCACAATCCCTAACAACATCAGTTGTATGCAGGCCACTTTTACACACCCACTGCCATCATCACTCTCAAAACATTCTCCCTCCCTCCAGGCCCCCATTATCAGCTCCCTCTATTACCCTTCCTCCCCCCATTCCCCTTGAACCCTTAGTAATTTACAAATAATTTTTTCTAACCTGTACACTGTACAATGTGTCCCAACACTCACTTCCCTGTTATCTGTGTCCCAGAGAGGAGGCTACGTGTAGATCCCTGAAGTTGGTTCTCCCTTCCTATTCCTCCATCCCTCCACCCTCCTGGTATTACCACTCCTATTACTAGTCTTGATGGATCATCTGTCCTAAGTTTCCCATGTTTCCAACTTCACTGTACATCTCCTGGTCTAGTTGGATTTATGTGGTAGAATTGGGGTCATGATAGTGGGTGGGAGGCAGCATGGGAACTAGAAGAAGGTTGCATATTTCATAGCTCTTACCCTGTATCTTAACTGGCTCATCTCCTCCTTGTAAACCCTCCGCAAAAGGATGCCACCTCACCTATTGATGGGCTTTGGGTCCCCAATCTGTACTCCCCCTCATTAATAATAATATAATTTTAGCTCATTGATGCCTGACACCGGATCCCTTCACCACCTCATGATCACATAGGCTGGTGTGCTTCTTCCGTGTGGGCTTTATTGCTTCTGAGCTGGATGGCCGCTTGTTTACTCAAGCCTTTAAGACCCCAGACACTACATCTTTTGGTAGCTGGTCACCATCAGCTTTCTTCACCACATTTGCTTATGCACACATTTGTCCTCAGCCATCATATCAGGAAAGTGAGCATGCAATGTTATGCTTTTTACTTCTTGAAGCCTGATATCTCATCCCGTTGACACCTCATGATTCCACAAGCTAGTGTGCTTCTTCCATGTGGGCTTTTTTGCTTCTGAGCTAGATGGCTGCTTGTTTATTTTCAAACCTTTAAGTCCCCAGATGCTCCATCTTTTGATAGCCGGGCACCATCAGCTTTCTTCTCCACCTTTGCTTATGCACACATTTGTCTTCAGTGATCATGTCAGAAAGGTGAGCATCTTAGAATGCCAATTTAATAGAACAAAGTGTTCTTGAACCGAGGAGATACTTGAGTGGAGGTCCAATACCCATCTGTTGTCCTACTACTAACCCTATAAGTATACACATTAATCTCTTTCCCTATCCTCACTTATAAATATATGCCCCTATGTACATACCTGTATTTGAACCTCTATAAATATTTGTTATCCTCAGTTCCTTCCTCTATTTCCATTTGCTTCCCTCTTGTCCCACTATCATGCTCATTCTCCATTTGGGTTTCAGTATTTTTTCTCTGTTACATTAGTCTTAATCAATCCCTATTGGCCTTCTCTCACCCACCTTGTCCCTGCATTTGTATCAATTGTTATTCCCTTTTTCCTGGGCTGGTTGACATCACCACCTTTCCCCCTCCTCCCCCTCTTCAATGTCCCCTACCCTCAGTCCTAACCATCAGTCCTGTCATTTTCGCCTCTAACCTCTTTGTCCAGTCTATCTTGTCTAGATAGACCTGTAGAGGTAGCAATATGTACAAGAAAGGTCTCCTACAATGGAGCAGCTTAAGCACATAAAACAATTCGTTTGTTTTTGACAGCACATTGTACTTTCTAGAATCTTAGTCAACAACCTAGTTGAAAGGCATTGATTTTACTTCGGTCATCCTTATCTAATGTCCAGCTTTCACATACATCTGAAGCAATTGACCATGATGGGACAGGCAACCTTAGTCCTCCAAATCCATGCTTTTCAACACTTCAAAGAGGCCTTATGCCGCAGACTGGCTCACTGAAATGTGTTGTCTGATCTCTCAACTGCTGCTTCAACGAGCCTTGATTGTGGATCTAAGCAAGAGGAAATCCTTTACAACTTCAATCTTTTCTCCACTTATCACGATGTGAGTGAGTGGTCCGGTGTGAAGATTTTGTTTTCTTTACATTGAGTTGTAATCCATGCTGCAGACTGCAAACTTTGCTCTTCATCGGCAAGTGCTCTAAGTCCACCTCACTTTCAGCAAGCATTTGCCTATCACAGGTCGCTAATAAGACTTCCTGCAATCCCCACGCTACGTTATTGTTCATGTAATCCAGCTTCTCTGATTGTTTGTTCAGCACAGATTGCATGAGTATGTTGAGAGGATACGGCCCCGATGCACACCTTTCTTGATTTTAAATCATGCAGCATTCCCTTGTCCTGTTCGCCTTACCGCCTCTTGATGCATGCACAGGTTACCATGTGAGCACAATGAAATATTCTCAAGGCTGTTCAGTTTGTCATGCCTTTGCCCGGTCAGTGAAACAAGTAGCATCTTTCTGGTATTACTTGCTTTCAGTCAACCTCTATCTGATATCAGTAATAGTCTCTCTTATTCCATTTCCTCATCTGAACCTGGCCTGAACCTCAGGCAGCGCCTTCTCGGTATACCGCTGTAACCATTGTTGGGTAATCTTCAGCAAAATTTTACGTCCATGCAATATCAATGATATTGTTGCATAATTTGAGCATTCTTTTGAGTCACCTTCCTTTGAAATGGGAATAAATATGGATCTCTTCCAGTCAGTTTGCTGAAATGTGTACACTAAAACCCTAGAACTCCTAGTGGAATGTGCACAGGCAATGCTGTCAAGGGTAGCTTTCAACCCTGGATTATGAGACATTTTAGGTATTTTCACTTTGTGAATTACAAAGACAACCTCACATGAGCAGTAGATGATGTGTGTGAAAAGCTCCTTATCAATTATTTAACTCAATGACTGACTTCCTATGATGTTAATCAAACTCAAAATCCACCACTCTTTTCTTTTGGTTTCTAATGACTCCTGAAGATGACCCCAAACTTAATTCTGCACAAACACTGCTGCTGAGCTGATTCTGACTCACTGTGCCCCTGTAAGACACAGTCCAACCAGAGGGTTATCAAGACCCTCTGCGGTAGCTGGCCACCACACCTTTATCCTACAGAGTGGCTGGTGTGTTTGAACTGCTGGCCCTCACTGGCTTTGAACTTAAGGCGGATACAAGATTTTTCATCAGGGATCTGGAGACGGGGAGTCTGTATCTCATCCTACAGCCTGTGCTATGTATGCTTTGGAAGGTCAGCATTTTCTCAGAAAATATGATTTGTAAAAAGTGATGTTTTCAGCTCACCTTTGGCTTTGGGTTACCAGCTACTCTGCATGTGAAAGTCACAGGCATCCCCTCAAAGATTTTGTAATGTTTCAGCTTCTCCTCAAAGAATGGCGCCACTCCATTTTCCACAGGCACATCTCCACACTGAAGCTCATCACCTGACTCATCCACGGGCGACCGTTCCAGCCTGTACTCTATCTCACTGATGAGTCTCTGTTCACAGCTGGACACCTTGTACTCCTGCATCAAACAAAGAAAGGGCACATTAGTGATCCAGCCCCTCTCCGTGTCAGCCCTCCTCTCCAGTGAAACACTCGAAAGGCTTTTACCATAGAACTTAAAAAACAAGCCCGAGCCCATTTCAAACCCATATAAAACAAAAAGCATCTGGAAGTAAGTATTCCGGTTATGATATTTCACATAGTTTTCAAGACCCAGTGTCAAAAAGACAAAAAAAGTCTGCAGATGAACATTTTTCTTTCTTTCTTTTCTTTTTTTCATTTTAGGTGGGGTGGGGGGGTGGGGGCAGGAGAGGAAAACAAAATTTTCCTGCACTGTTCATAGCAATGAAACAGTGGGACAGAAGTCTCTCTCCAGAGGCTAAGCACTAGATCAGAGTGGAACATATCTTTCCAAGAACAGAATTCCACGAACTGCAATACGACACAGCATTTACGAAAGGAGTGATGCAGAAAAGGCAGTCTCACATAGCCTCCATACCACACCTTTGCTGGGAAGCCTTAAGAAACTATTTCCACACTCCTTAAAACTAAAACATGACCCATCACCACCCAATGAGAATTACGTTAGATCTAATAGTTCTTTTGCTTACATTTGTAGGTGAACCCATTAAAAAGCAAATAAACAAACTCCATTTAATAATAAATAGAAAATTTTAAAACTAGCTATGGTAATCACCCAATCTGGTGTCAATTTGAGGATTAAAAATGTAGGGTGAGTCTGGCCAGCCGATCTGGAGATAGCCAATGAGACCTCTGTGTGGGCCTGCCTTTCTCCTGAAAATTCTGGGAAATCTGGCCATATTTCCCCGTTAGAGGTGAGAGACTCACTACTCAGTCCTTTGGAGATGTTCTACTGACAAGACACAAGGCTGACTCCCTGGGAGACCTCCCAGAGGGAAGCCACATTATCCTACTCTGATGGAACTAGATCTCTGAAGCTAGAGGAGCCACTTGGAGACCCCTGCCAGCACTGAGATGTTTACAATGCCACTGAATCCAAAGGCATTCAACCCATCTAGCTGTGATTATCTTGCATTCGGCATCATTGCATGTACTTCCTGAGCCTGAGAAAGACCTTATAGACTGGTTTTGGACATATGGTCTAATATTGGAAGTATGACCTTGGACTGGACTGGATGGGATGTTTTCTTAATGTACAGTTGCTCTTGTATATAAAACTCTTTCTTATACACATACAAGTGTCTATGGATTTGTTTCTCTAGTCTACCCAGACTAACACATTAGCTTTTCTCTAGAGTAAGCTAGTCAGCCTTCAGGGAAAAGAAACAAACCAGTTGTAGCTTGTTAGGAGGCATATAGTGGAATGAATCAAACTGCAAAAATCATGCCATGGGTGTGGTATACACCAAGATCACATTCAGCAATGTAAAAATTAGTAATTTTGATGTGAAAAATTTTCACAATCTAATGTTCAGAATATTTATTTATTTTTTTAGAATATTTATTGATATTGTAAGTACACTCAACTTTGTAATTAATAATGAGAACAATCATCACCAATTTTGTTAATATGATAGAGATTAAGTTAAAGTACATGCTGGTCATAACATTTTCTTTAAGTCTGATCATCCAAAAAAATGTTATAATTAGCAACGGGCAGAGGAGACAGAAAGATAGTAAGAAGGTAAGAACAGACACAAACAGACTTGGTAGGAGAAGAAAGGTAGAAAGTTTAACCTTTTGACCATCCAGAAGACTCCCTACAGAAGCATGTGGGGACTCAATTTCCTATAATGGTAGAAAAAAGAAGTGAAGACTGATAATAGAAGTAGGAAGATTAATAGTAAGAGTTCTATTTTTCTTATATAAAACTTTTGTGGCGTAATATTTGACATGCAAAAAAATTTTCAGAAGTTGAAACTTTCCAGGTAGCATAATTCCATATGGAGTTATGTACAGAAGCAGTAAAGATTATCAAACAGCCCCCATAAGTTACTCTTTTTGGTAGAAGCCAAACAAAAACCATACTGTCATTAAGTCAATTCCAACTCGACAGCAGGGGACAAAAATAGTATTTTAGCTTCCTGGTGACAAGTGATTTATAAAAATAAGAGAAAGAAAATAAGAATAGCCTTTTCTCTACATAAATATTTTACTTTGGATATGAAGTCATTAAGGGGGAATATCTGCAATTACTTTTAGTAATGTCAGTGAAAATGTTTTCCTCTTTGCAAAAACAATTTCACATTAAAGCACAAGGCAAGAAAGACAAAAAGATTCTTGTGAATATATTTACCACGAGAAGAGAAATACAAGAGGTGTCACTGATTAAAATGATCACTTAACGCCGTGTCTGATATTTGTAAGTGCCCAATAAGTACTAGAAAGTTGGCTGATGATATGAACGATGCTGTTCTGTGACACATTTTCTAACTTTCACAAGCCAACTTCAAGAATAGTGTCCAAAAGAGGAAGGGGAGAAGGGACCATTGTTTTTATTCATTTATTTGGGGGACAGATATTTTGGGAAGAAGTTGAAAGCCACATTGTACCTGATTGGTTGTTTCCTCCTCTGGCTCCTGCATATTAAAGACAGTTGCACTCTCCGCACCTAGTAGTCGACGCGCCATTCTTTCTTCATATGTTAACCTCTAAACAAAGCACATCACCAAAAAAACACAGAATTAGAAATATTACAATCGTATACTACCTCATGACAAGTGAAAAAAAAAGTTGGATGATCTCTATTTTCTCTCTGCTTTTCATAGTTTGACTGTTCAAGTTTTTCAGAAGTAGCCTATTAGGTCCTTCTAACTAGGCTGTGAAATGCTTCCTGTTTGGGGGAAAATGCCACAGAAACTGTTGTGATGCTGAACACAGCTTACAAGGACAGCGCTATGGAAAAAAACTTAAGTGTGCAAGTGGTTTTCTCATTTCAAAGAAGGTGCCATGTCAATTGATGACAAACCTTGTTCTGGATTTCCTGAACGGAAAAAAAATACCGAGTTACGTGCACTTAGAGTTTGTTCGACCAGGTCAGACTGTTGGTCAAGCTTTCTGTTTAGAGGCTCTGAACAGATTGTGTAACAGTGTGCACCAAAAAAGGCCTGATTTGTGGCAGATCCAGGGGACTAGTTTTGCCATCATGACAATGTGACTGCTCACACAGTCACCTCAGTGCACCAGTTTTTAGCAAAAAAGAGTATGCCTCTTTTGTACACCCCCCCCCCACACACACACAGCTTACTCACATAACCTCACTCTGTGTGACTTCTTATTTCCTTGATTGAAGAAAGGCAGGAAAGGACAGTGGTTTGATGATAGAAACGAATAGAGAGAAAAACAAGGGAGGAGCTGTCAGCCAACCCAACAGATGAGTGTGAGAAATGTTTCCAAGAATAGAATTGCAGATTTGACAAATGTATTAAGTATAAAGAAGAGTGCTTTGAAGGTGATAAAGTTATTTTGTTAAAAAAAAAATACACAGTTCTGAAAAAAAAATCCAGTTTGGAGGCCTCCGCCACCACCCCACCCCCATGTATGACACAAAAAATCTTCCCTGGCTTTGCTCCTATAGAGAACCCAACTTAACACAGCTACTATATATCAAATTTACATACCAACAGTAAGGCTAGTAGTTATGAAGAAACTGAAAATGTTGCCAACTTCTGTAGTCTAAAATTGATCAAATTCCAGTCAAGATGCATGGATAATTGCTGGCATTTGGAATGTTAAAGTTCGAAATAAAGGAGGATTAGCCACTGGAAAATATAGCCTTGGTAATAAGAACAACATTGAAGTTATATAATAGATCGATGCAAAACATCCTTTTGTAACAACACAAATGGCAACTGACTTCACCAATAGACTTCACCAGATGGAATATTCAGGAAACAAATTGACTACATGTATGGAAAGAGACAATGGAGAAGCTCATCATAAATCAGAACAAAGCCAAGGGCCAAGTTTAGACCAGACCATCCATTACTCAGGTATAACTTTTTGATGAAGCTGAAGAAAATGAATATATGAAAAGGCAAAGCATGACATTTGGTAGATCCCACCTAAATTTAGAAAACATCAAGGATCAGTTGACTAGAAATGAACACCAGAGTTGTGCGATAATAGGGAAAGAAAATACTTTTAAAATGATGATGGCAACATATGTACTAATATATTTGACACAATGGATGAATGTATGGATTGTGATAAGAGCTGTAAGAGCCCCCAATAAAACTAATAAAAAACATAATCAAGAAAGCAAAAAATAATTTAAAAGAAAGAAAAATGTCAAACAGTGGACATCAGAAGAGATTCTGAACTTATTCTTGACTGTAGAGTAGCTAAAATGAGTGAAAGACATGCTGTAGGTAAAAACACTGAACAGAGTGCTGTGCCATTGGAAAACTGTTGGTGTTATGAGTGCAATCTCCTATACCTCAAGAGGATGATTGGCAATGTTTACTTTTTTGGTTCTCTGGGTTTTTGTTTTCTTACCTTTTTTTTTGTTTGTTTGTTTCCTTGTTTGCTGGTTGGTTTTTTGCTGTTGTAGTGTGCCTTATGGGGATTTGATTTTGCCATAATATGCCCACCAAAGTAATCCTGAGTTGTGCGTATCCCATGGACAAGTAGCAGATGGACTCTGGGCTCCCACTTAACTCTAGCCCCAATCTAAAAATGGTTAGTTCTGATAATCTGATCTTGTTCCATACTCACCCTCATGAAATGCCCTATGAAGACATGGGTGCTAAAGCAAAGTGTGGTAAAGAGAGCAGATGGTGCTTAGCTATCAATTGCAATAGTATCTGGGGTCTTACAGGCTTGTGTTCAAACAAGCAGCTATCTAAGTGAGGAGTCAAAGTCCACATGGAAGAAGCACACCAGCTGTGTGATCCGAAGATGACAATTAAAACATACCCAAAATAACAAAAACAAAGATGACAATAACAAAATCCAAATATAACAAAGAGAAAAGTATCACAGATTACATTGTAAAGGCCCCATTTATAGAAGGCTGTGGATGACAGTGGGAGCCCAAAACCCATCTGCAGAATATCTCGTCACAGTAAACCTCTGGCTGATCCCTTCCGGCCACAGCAAGGGTATCAACAACTTTATGGTTACATAGAGATCACTGCAAACTCGATTATGCTCCATCAAGCTTGGTACTTGTCATTTGATCCAACTTGTCCCTCTTGACCCAACCTGGATTTATTCTAGGCTCAACTATTTCTTGCTTGTTTGATGATAAAAGCTTCTTCCCTGTATTTTAAAATATTGAATGATGTTTTTTTTCTTTCTTAACTCATTATTTGTCTTTTTATATTATTGTTTTACCCTTACCATACTATTTCATTTTTGATTGTTTCTGTTGGGTTTCCTGGTTTGTGAAACACAGGAGCAGATGCATAAAGCAAGGGTTTATAGAGAATGCAGGAAATAAGGAGGGGGAGACAGGGATGATTTGGGAGTAAACAGTGAATGCAACGCGGGAGGGAGCACGAGAATGGACTGTGATTCTATAACTCATTGTAAAGTGACTTCACCACGAAAGTATATGATATGTGGATACTCTATCAAGAAAACCAAGGGGTGGGGGAGAAAGAAATCAAACTTTAACAATGGTTACCATAGGCGAAGGCAAAAGAGTTATTGCATAGGGGGCATTGAGTTTATGTCAATGGTGGTAGAATAATTTGGAAAAGGCTATCAATAATGGCTGTACAGTGTGAAGAGTATAATCCATGACACTGAATCATACAAGTGGAAGTTGTGAAATTAGAGAATGTTCTCTTGTGTATATTTGTACCTCAGTTAGAAAAAGAAAATTACATGAATAATGGTGATCCCAAGAAGAAAATATTCTAGAATTGAATACAATGACTATTGTACATGATTCAATTACTGAATTGTATGACATGCATACAAAGTGT
>PVJH01032546.1:0-22549 GCA_004026705.1 Nesogale talazaci | reverse complement strand
AATGAATCATCAGACCTTTCTCTAGTCCTTTCGGTCTGGAGACCCCACTGAAACTTGTTTCCATGGCAACTTGCAAGCCTTCCCCCCAAAAAATCCGGCAGCTATTAAGGCTGTGTCTTCTACAGAGAAGGTGAGAATTTCTCCGAGGAGCCACCATTGCACCCAACTAGGCAGAAAATCGCATGTGAGGGGAGCCAGGACGCGGACCTGCACTGCCCCCTCCTCATCTCTCCGGGGCTGCTTCCTGAGGAGAAAGCCCGTTGGGTGCAGAATGCCCCCACGGAGAGAAAACGCGTCCCTCAAAGAGCAGCCTGGATTCAAGGCAAGGTTTCTCGGGTACTGAGAGCTGGGGCAGTGACACAAGCAGGCAGGGCTTTTGAAAGCACTACAAAAGAAGTTTGGCTCCGCCAGAACTTCAGGACGTGCACGGTCAGGAGTCGGGCTTTTTCCAGCGGGAGCCGTAGGGGCGGCTTCTTGTTCAAAGGCGTTCTGCTGCCACCCAGCAGCAATGAGGTGTCGCTGCACCCAGGGCCTCTGCGCAGCCCGAGCCGGAAAGGCAGGCCGCGCGGAGATGGACCCAGGAGTCCCGGGCTAGAGTTTCATGTTCCCCTCCACCACGGCTTTCCCGTGTGACTCTAGGCACCTAGCTTCCCCGGTCGTTGGCCCTCGGTTTCCCCAAACTCTCGCAGAGCGCAAGCCGGGCCGGCTCTACCAGTCTGTGCCGCCCAGTGTTTATTTCTGAGACTGGCCACCATGGAAGAGGAACTTCCGGTGGGTTGAGGCTGTGGCCCAACAATATTGTGATTAGGCTCTTCACGAAAATCCTAGCTGTGGCTTGTTTCCCAGGGGAAATGTGCCAGGGCGGGGGAGCAGCAGCGTTTTAAAAAAAATAATAGACCCCTGCCTCCCACCCTCAAGCCATCTCTAGGCTTTCCCTACCCTTTTACAGTTCAGTAGACATTTTTAAAAATAGTTGCCGCTGAATCAACCCCAACTCCTGGCGACCCGTTGGTGCGAGAGGAGAGCTGTGGCCCTCGGGTTTCCAGTGAGTGGTTTTCCACAAGTAGATCACCAGGCCTTTCCTCTGAGCTGCTCCTGCTGTACTCAAGTCTCCAGTCTTCTGGTAGCAGCTGAGTGTGGTAAGGGTGTCTTCCATCCAAGAGCTCAGAGCTGCCAATTCCCAAGGAGGGGCAGCATGGCCCAACTCTCGGGACCCCTCTTCGGTCCCACCCCCCACCCCCACCCCCCAGGCATACAAGCTATGAGCCCACCTCATAGAGCGGTAAGATAAATGCTCTGACTCCAGTTTAGCAAGCAGTGACTGACTGAACTTTGAGTGAAAATAATTTCCCTCAGGGTCCAGATGCCTTCTTATCCCAACAAGCCCATGTACCCACAGGATGAAGCGAAGAATCCTTCTGCCCTGGCTCTTGGCAACTTGAAAACTGTGTGCAGACTAGAACTGAGTGTCTTGCCAGCCCTTAACCAGAGTTATTTAAACAATGTATCAGCCAGGGATCCACTGGGTGAGCCCTTCTAGGACTTTAAAAAATGGAAAGATGAACCCCAAAGGTTCATGATAAATGAAATGATAAATATCAGGCCACATGCAGGCAAGTCAGCATAGATTTGCTTGACAACAGGATCCTTCCAGAACTCATGGCCGAAGGATAGCCTCAGGCTGGAAGCTGAGGTAGCTCTGCCAGTGAGAAGGTAGCTTGTGGAGGACTCCTCGCCCTTATGTACAGATGAGTGTATTCTGAAACCTGCCAGCCGCTTCTGAGTACCCAGTCCTACTTTTCATCCCTACATACACGCACACACACACACACACACACACACGCATATCCATCTGCTCCTTCTATGGGATGCAGGAAATAAATGTGTGCAGAGCAGCACAGTTTGCTTCCCTGTTTTTAATAGCTTAATACACTGAAGCAGGCGGGTTCACCGTAAGAAGGAGTGCAGCGACCCTGGGTAGCGCTCCCAGATGCCACCCATGCCCTCCCTCCTCCCTTCAGACAGCACAGCACAGCCCCAGAGTCTAACTCATGATCCTCTCAAAACCTCAGACCCTAGGCTACCTACAGTCATTCCACAAGGCAATGATGCCTTTATCAAATCAGTCCATTGGTCTCTTCCCAACTAGGGGTTCCTGTCAACCCTCCTGGCCCCAAGATGATCAGAGGACACCATGATTATCATGGCCTAATGGGAAGCCCTGATTACTAGTCAATTTTGCCAACAGTTTTGAGGATTCGCCCCATAGGAGGAGCAGGAGCAGGCATGGGAGTTCTTCAGGCAGGGTGGCAGGCCAGTGTGGGGAGACAGGTGCCTATGGCTAGAAGACCCCTGGGCTTACCCTGTGGAAATGCTATCAGCTGCTCCCTGATTCAATAGGAGCACACACACACACACACACACACACACACACTACTATGTTTTTCTCCATTCAGCTTTCTTGTCCCATTTTATACATAGGAACACCGGCTTCATACTTTTTCCAAAGTCAACAGGCAAGTCTATGGTCATGAGCCAATATTCAACTCAGGGGGCCTAACTGCAGGGACCACAAAGTTAAACCCTTGACTCCAGTCCTTCCACAGAGTGAAGGAGACATTAGGTTGTGAGTCAGGAAATTGGGGTCCCATGCCTTCTTGTGAGGTTTGTCTCCCCCCTCCTGCTTCTGTATTTGTAAGGTCCTCCAGGGCAACCCCCAGAAAGACGTCTAAAGGCTCCACATTTGTCAGAATTCCTGACTCTCCTCTGTAAGGTGGTGTACTCAGCTGACTCCCAAATGTCCTTGATGTCTTCACTCAAGCTCCCAATAAGAAATCTGGTTTTGAATACATGTGCTAAAAATCAGACTGACCCAGCTCTTGGAAAAGATAATCAAAGCCACTCATAAGTCAACTGGAAACCTGCTGACTAGCTAAACATTGGCGAATCACAAAAAAAAAAAAAAAAGGATGGGGGAGAAGGGGGAGACAGGTGATAGAGAAAGAATGTCAGAGATATTAAGATAGTTTCCAAAGGAGGCAAGAAAAGTGTTATGTGCTCCACTACACTTCCAAATCCTGAACCACTGGGCCCGCACCTCACCCACCTCAAAGCCTGGAAGTACCACACAATATCAGCACCATATTCTAATGAGACCCTGCAGGAACCCCATACAAACTACTTTCCACTCTGAATACATTTTGTAATTCATTAACTCCATGTCTTCGCGGGGGCATTTCCCCCACCTAGAACACCTACTCAAAGTCCAAACTAAAACTTGGGTCTCGAAGTCACTTCCCCCCGTACAGTTATTTCGAGACTCGCTGCGCCTCGGTGGAGTAGTGGTTGAGTGCAGGACTGTGGCCCACAGGGCTGGTGGTTCACATCCAGCAGCAGCTCTCCAGGAGCAAGGTTGGGCCTCCCATTGCCATCAGAGGGCAGTGATGCCCCCCCCAAGTTATTCCTAGACTCTAAGCTCATAAGGCCTTTGCACTTGTAGAGAAAAATGCAAGTCACCTCTGCTACTCACATCTGTGTTGTATTTCCTGCTGGATCTGAAGACACAGATCTGAGTGATTCGACTGCGATCTTCCCAAGGCTAAGCCCATGCCTCAGTCAGTGGCAGCTGTGAATTGGCTAGTTGCTCTCTCACCCAGTCCTGGAGCCAAGGGTGGGGAGAGGTGTTTCCCCTGCCTCTCTTGGCACCAAAGTCTTTCCATGTTTGCTTTTCCATAGTTAGTCTAGTGATGATCCAATGGTCAAAGTCCCATTGAAGGACTGATGACAATGTTTCAGAAGGGCTCCAGCCAGATTCTAGATTCTTCTCTCTTACATTGTCTTCTTCCAGGATGCCAGACAGCACACCTAGCCTGAAACACCCACCCCTGGGAAGGCCAACCTCTTTTTTGTTCCTTTTTCTTGCTTTCATATGGGGCCATTGGGCTTGCTTACAAATAATCTGTCTCCATCCTGCTAACGTTCCTTGTGGTACTGGTCTCAAGTAGAGAAATGGGACACAGGGATGGTCAGTCCCATGTGGGGAGCAAATGGGGGGAAAGAGAATTGATTATCCATGGTGGAAATAGAAATTCTAGAGTTCTGTGTCCATGAAGCCACCAAAATACCATCAAAGTTTTATTTGGTCATAAAACTGGTCATAAAACTGAGGCTCAGAAAAGTCAACCAATTTCCAAGAATGCACTGTTTTTGAGAGGCAGAATCAAGTAAGCCAAACTTAGATCTGACGCCCAAATACACTCACTGCCATGGAGTCGATTCTAACATATAGTGTCTTATAGGGTATTGCAGAATTGTCCTTGTAGGTTTCTGAAACTGTAATTCATCACAGCAGAAAGCCTCACCTTGCTTTCTTGGAGAGGGTGGTGGTTTCAAACTGCTCACCTCATGGTCAGTGACCCAACACTTAAACCGTGCTACCAGCCAGGTTCCAGATCAGACTGCTGCCCGCCATAAGTGACAATGAGAGAAGCCGAGAGCTAGGACATATCCTTCCAGAAGGGCTTCCAACTAGTGCATTCTGCCTTGCCCCCTGTTGAGAATGTGCCGTGTTCCACTTGCCCTGAATCTGAATGGACGTTTTAACAGGATTCCCCAGGGGAAGGAAATGCCCACTGCCCTGAATCCATTTGGACTCTCATCATTTGTATAGAGTACAGCAAGCCCTTGGAGTCAGAGGTTCTCAGGTTGTCCGTCTCTCCAGGAGCAGAGAGCCTCATCTTCCTTCCTCAGAATTCAAACTGATGACCTTGAAGTTAGCAGCCCCGCTGTATCCCATCCCAACACCAGGGCTCCGGGGTGATGCGTACAGATCTTAAAAGATAGATTCTGATTCCGTATATCCGGGTGGAAATGCAAATTATCAGCAGACTGTCAAAGCAGAAGGAACCCATCGGGAGCCTTGATGTCCAGTCTGGTCTGCCTCATAGACCTCTCTCAGCTCCCAGGCTCCCTTCCCATGGGCGCACCTCCTAGCCTCGCATCAGCCCCCTCAAAGACGTGTTGACATTGGCCCGCCTGTAATTACAGCTCCCACAGTACCTGGAGCCACTCTGCACACACAAACCAAACTACAGGCAGGTCCATTCCCTGGCCAGCTGGCGTCCACCACCGACAACCATGCTCACGGCGGTGTTCAAAGAGCCAAGCCTGCACCCCTGATGTGGGCAGAAGGCAGAAGGCACCCAGCCCTGACTCTCTTCTTAGTTTTAATTAGAAGTTCGCATTAAAAACACTACAGCAATGAGGTACACACCAGGCAGCGTACTTCAGGACAATTAGCACACTCCTCTGGTGGCTCCCGATGGCCCCGGAGCTAGCCCTTGGCCGACATAATTGCACCAAAACAGACAGCCTACCAGGAGGCTCCCATTTGAAGTGGAAAGAAACAATTAGTCACACAATCTATTGGGCAGTAAGGTCTGTAGGGAATGATGCTGCAGATATCATTTAAGTTGAGATCTTTGGAAATCATCTCTTGCCCATGGCTGCCACGACCCCCAAGCCACTCCTATTGCATTTGCTTGCACGAGCCTGCAGCACAACGCGGACTGACTGTAATGAGGAGTCCGGATCCCTGGAATGGAGGAAAGAATTCACTGGGCAGAGGGGTTCTGGAAACCCCATCTAACCTCCTTCTGAATTCCCAAGTTGCTAATTAAAATCTGCCCCTAAGATGGCTCCTGGCCGAGCCATCCCGATGATTGGGAGAAGTAAACAAGAAGGGCAAATTAGAAGACCAGCAAGACCCCTGTGGACACCAGGAGCGCTGCAGAAAGTCACCCAGAGGCTCCCCGGTCTGTGTGAAGCCACGTTCTGCCCAGACCCATGCAGAGACAGCCCCAGTGGCTGTCCACCACCCCTCGCTGCCCCAGCTGCCACAGGCCAGCAGTGCCGCCAGCATTAATATTCCGCTGGCATTTCCACTGCGCCCGCAGAGGCTGTTCTCTCAGCCTTTTCAAATCCAATTCAAGCCAAAGTAAGCTCTGCCCCTGCATTTGGAGTCGGTGCCTGTTAGGATTGCAGCTGGTGGATTTTTCACGTTTATTGAGCAGCCAAGGACCCCTGCACGCCAGTGGCTGCCGCTGGGTCTCCTCCCACTCCCAAATTGAAACGAAGAGGCCAGCAGGGCACGCAGACGGGGGCGGGAAGGAGACAGTTTCCAACAGCGTTTCTACTCGTGACTCCTCACCCAAGATTGGGTGGGGGGTGGGAGGGAGGAATGTGAGGTGTTGGAAGGAGGGACTGTTGGGTGGGAGGAGGGGTACTCCTTTGATCACTCGCTTTTACGTCCACCTTCATGCATTCATGAGCTGGAAACAAATGGCCAGCCTCCTATGTGGGGGACAACTCTGCTGGCTGGAGGGTTTTTCCTGACTGGGTTTTTCAGGAGTAGCTCACCAAACAGTATGTTTGAGGTGCCACTGAGGGATTTCAACCCCCTAACTTTTAGCAGCAGAGTGCTTTAACCCTTTGCACTACTCAGGTCTTCCCCATATCTAGTAAAAACAAACCAAACTCAGTTCCCTTGAGTCAATGCCTGTAGGACAGAGGACACAGCCTCATCAATTTCTGAAACGATAACTCCTTTTTTTGGGGGGGTGGAATCACTGCCCTCTGGTGGTGGGGTTAGGAGGCCCAGCCTTGCTGCTGGATTTGAACTTCCAACCCAGTGGGCCACAGTCCCACGCACAACCACTACACCACCGGGGCTCAGCCCTGAAACGATAACTCTTTACAGGGGTAGACGCCCCTGTCTTTCTCCAGCAGAACTGCTGGTGGTTTCCACCTGCTGACCTTAAAGAGAACAGTCCAATACAGAACCACTATGCCACCAGGGCTTCTTTGGGATACAGTTTTCTTTGGGATAAAGAGAACAGTCCAATACATAACCACTATGCCACCAGGGCTTCTTTGGGATACAGTACCCACCTTTAAAAGATGAAACAAGGTCATGTTTCCTCTGAAGTGTCTGTCCTCAAAGCTCTCCAATACCACACGCCCGCCACGAAGAACTTCAACAGAGACATTCTGTCCCGGTACTCCCAAACCCCTTACAAAGTATCGTCCATCCATTTGCCCAAGACAATATGGCACCTTACAAATGACCATGTTGTATGCCGCATTCATCAAGAAACACATTCAAATTAGAATACTTGAGACGCACCTAATAAACGGACTATTTAGGCATGGAGCTGCTAACTGCAGGGTCAGCAGTTCAAACTCACCAGTCACTGAGAACAAGAAAGATAAGATGGCTGTTGTAAAGATTAATAGTCTCAGAAACTCCAAATGAAATTCAATGAGCTAGAGTCAACTTGATGGCAATGGGTTTTGATAAAGGTTCTACTCATAAAGGGATGAGAAGGCTATTGGGGATCACAATGCTCTTGGAAACCCCAAATGTCGTAAAAGAGGCTTCCATAACCACTTGTGCCAAAGAGCGAGGAACAAACTGGAGCACCTGTGATTTGTGAAAGACCATATGGTGAAGGCAGTGTGGACAGCCTCACCATCCAGAAGCTGAGATGTTGAGCAGAGCAAAGAAATGTCCCCATAGGGAATAAACAGCTCAACCTGGTCCTTTTTTCTCTCTTTTCTCCCTTCCATCTCTTGCTGATACCCTCCCCGCTTTGTCAGAGATAATTGGCAAGAGTTGAAACTCTCAGACACATCAGCCCCACCTAGACAGCTGATCTCAGCGTTGCTAACCCAATGAGTCTGAATTCGACCGGAGAATTCACCAGAGGTGATGGTGCTAGGAAGTGGATCCGATGCCCGCCCTTTGCGGACTACTCCCCTCACCCCTGGCAGCCAGGGCACCCACCCAATGTTGGTCCCAAAGGTTGGCCTCAGCATGCAAGAGAAGGAGTACTGATCTAAATAGGCAAAGGGAGAAGCCATACACGCACATATTCGAGCAGAGCCTTAGACTGGGAATCAGCAAACTGTTTTGTTGTAAAAAGCAAGATGATAAAATAGTTCAGGCTTTGTACATTATACAGCTCACTTAACTTGGCCTTTGTAAGGCCCACTGGGACAATGCATAAAATAATGAGCATGACTGTTCCAAAAATCTTTACTTCTAAAAACAGGCAGTGGATTTTAGTTGGCCTGAATAAACCACAAACTGATTTAAGTCTTATTCAAAAACAACCACTACAAACATTTGCTAATTATCCACAGGAAAATGCCAGGAACATTATGTGCATGATTTTGTTCTCACGGCATGGCTTCATGAAAATCTCAATTTAATCTGCTCTGGACAACCCCAGGACTCCTTTAGAGCTCATTCGTCAAGCGACGAGTTAAGTTTTATTGTATGTTGATAAAGGAGTCCTGGTGATATAGTGGATTACACATCGGGCTACTAACCACAAGGTTAGCAGTTTGAAACTACCAGCAGCTCTGAGAGGGAGAAATGAGGCGTTGTAGACTTGGAAACCCACAGAGAAGTTCTTCTGGGTTGTACAGTATCACCATGAGTCGGAATGAGTGGAGAACAGTGAACTTGGTGTATTAGAAACTGTCATAGTTCGCTCAGGAGAAATTTGAGGTGAATGAGACCACCCCCATCCCGAGCTTTTCTGGGTTAAACAACTGTAATGAGGTGATGTCAGTCCGTTCCATTTTTCAGGTTGCACACAGAAATTGAGAAGGTTAGCAAAGCAAAGTGTTAGGAGAGTATTAGGATGCTGATGGGCTGAGAGGAACAAGCAGAACTATGCCTCAGAATAGAGAGAAGTAGCTCTGAGCTCACCCTCACGAGCTCCCGAAACCCAGGTCCCACTGATAGGTAAAGCTATAGCCAGGATCTCAAACTTTTCCCAAAGCCAAATCCAAACCCACTACCATCAAATTGATTCAGACTCAACTTAGCCTTAGTGACTAAGTGACTTAGTGACCCTTAGCCATCCCCCTGGGACAGATGATCAGCCTTCCCTGATCATCCAGCTCCCTCAGGTGACTCTGGAGTTTGGCCCCAAATTTTCTCATGGCGTAACACTGGCCTTGAGGACATGGTCGTTCGCCCCCAAGCCCATTGAACATCACGCTCACTGACCTCACGTTCATTCTGACTGCAGGGCAGAGCAGCACAGCACCGTCAGTTTCCAAGGCTGGAATCTTTCCCCAAGCAGACTGTCTCATCGTTCTCTCGAGGAGCAGTCTGGGGATGCAAATCACCAACTTTCCAGCTCACTTCTGAGCACTTTATCACTGTGCTACCTGCGGTCCCCGTGTCGAACGTTACCCTGCCCGGACCAACAGACCCGCCGCTAACCAGACCACGACCACTTTCAAGCCCATCACGCTTCATTTACTCCCTGATGACCTACAAATATGAACTTTTCAGAGACATTTTCAAAAATCTACCAACCACGCAGATTGCAGCCCAACACATAACCCCTACTCCGCCAGGGCTCCCTACCTCTGACTACAGATAACGAGAAAGGTTGTGGGGTTTTTAATTGTTTCCTTGGTGCCCATAAACTATGGTTTCTGCTTGAGACAGACATTCTAGGTGCAGCGATTCAAATGTCAATGCCCCCTGAAATCCATCACTGTCTAGGCAGCTGATTGAGCACCATGGACTATAACTGTGTTCCCTTTTTCTGATCTTCAGGCGCTTTCGAATTTTGTGGTCTGATGTATTACCACAGAGAGGAGGCCTTCTCACACATTCTGCTCATGATAACAGATGAGGTGTGAAATTGATTCTGAACACCGAGGAGGGTTATGATTTATCATCACGCATTAGGCCCTGTGGAGATTTTCTAGGTGAATCCCTCTATCCTCAGAATCTGGCCACATTTTAAGAAAGAGGACACTTTAGTGACTCAAGCCAACCCCACTGCCATCAAGTTGATTCTGACTCACAGCCACTCTCTAGGACAAAATAGAGCTGCTCCCTGCACTTTTGGAAGCTCTAAAAATCCTTACAGAAGCAGTCATCTTTCTTCCACGGGTGGTGAGCAGGTTCAAACAGCTGACCTTTCCATTTCAGCCCAATGCTTAACTCAGTGTGCCACCAGGGCTACTTTTAATGACTCCACACATCAATCACATATAGATGCTTCACTGCTAGCACCCAAAGAGGAAAGGGCTCATTGATTCAATCAACAAAGCGTGTTGAGCACGCACGGACTCTATGTAAGGTATTGTTGAAGAAGTGCAATTCAAGCAGTGGGGGAGAGGCAGGCTGTTTCTCTTCTCCCTGGAGCTGGCTGCGCCCCCTGCCTAGAACACACTCACTGCTGAGTCTGCCTCACAGCAGCCTGGCCCCCGGGGCAGGAGACCTGGAGGTGCCCTGACTGGGCATCAACTCACTTTCCAACTAGGCTGCAGATTTTTAAAGATGTCAACCTGATGGTAGTTAATGTTGTGCCTTCAAAGATTGTTACTCTCAGAATAGATGAGGATGGACCCAGGCAAATTTTTGGAACACCCTGTGTACAGGACATGAGCCTCTCGAGAAGTCAGTGAGTGGAGCTGGAGTTTTAGACAAATAACATGGACTGACACGGTGACTGTGACAATGGGCTCACACTTAGCAATTGCAAGGCTGGCACAGGACAAGCAGTAAGATCATTGTGAGTTGGAACCGACTTGACAACAACACCTTCAAAGAGCAACTGAAAATAAAAAAATTCTCTCTGTGCCTATAACTACATTTTTATCACGGGGTTGAGCAAAGGAAAAAGCAGGTAATACCTCAGATTAACATAAGGAAATTTTTTGTTTTGTTTTTCATGATAAACATTCCTAAGATGATATTCTTCCCACCCCAGAATTCTGCCTCAGAAACTCTGGGTTAGGCCTCTGGATTTTTGTGTTGGAAAAGTCCCCATGGGTGAGGCTGATCAATTTAGAAATCACTGTCCTTGGTTTTCATTTCATTGCTCATCTGACTTCGATTAAAATGTTGCTGTTGTAGCTGCCATAGTTGGTCCTGACTCAGGGAGATCTGTGTATAACAAGATCAGACTTTTTCTTCTTTCTTTTTCTTATTTTTACAGTTTAGTTGACATAATTCACATACCAATATAAAGGTGTAAACACTTTCAAAAGAGTTATGCAATCATCAAACAATTCATTTTAAACATTGTTTTCATTTTTGTACCCAATATGATTAGCTCCCTTTCATCCCAGCATCCTTTCCATAAGCCTAAGTACCTATTCATCCAGCACAGTGGTTCTCAACCTCCCTAATGCTGCAACCCTTTAATACAGTTCCTCATGTCGTGGTGACCCCCAGTCACAAAATTCTTTTCGTTGCTACTTCATCACTGTAATCTTGATTCTATTATGAATCATCGCGTATATGTATCATATGCAGGATGTATTTTTATTGTTACAAATTGAATACCATTAAGGCATAGTGATGAATCACAGAAACAATATGTGATTACATATTTTGAAATATGTATTTATAATTACAAATAAATTAAATTTTGTCTTGAAGCTTGGTGTAACATGAGTAGCAGTTTTCACTTCAAGTTCTCACATGTGGGTGTATTTGCATGTGGGCAGACATGCCTGGAAACTGAGAGCAGAGCAGTGTTTCAGTTCCTAAAACCACCAGGATTATCTTTTCCAGTGGTTTTAGGTGACCCCTGTGAAAGGGTTGTTCGATCCCCAAAGGGGTTGTGACCTGCAGGTTGAGACCCACTGGTCTAGCAACTGTCTCTTAAGCTTTACCTATCCTGGGTTTCACTGGAGTCCCAGAGGCACAGTGGGTTTCACATTGGACAGCTAACTTTAAGGTAAGCAATTTGAAAGCCCCAGCTGCTCCGCGAGAAAGACGAGGCTTCCTACGCCCATAGAGTGTAGTCTCAGAAACCCACTCGGACTGTTCGACCTTGTCTTACGGGGTCATCATGAGTCAAATCAACTCGATCAATGGCAGTGAGTTACTCTGGATTTCATATTAAGAAAACACTCCCCAAATCTCCAACAAGACATCAAAATAAAACACAGAAGATCTCAATCCAAAATAAAGCAGAAGATAATAAAAACTATAACAAATTCAAACTGGGTCAAGGGGAAACAAATAATGTGCTAAATTTTAACCTTCCTATACTGCCAATATCTACTTTCCAGTGCACTGTGCTGTGTGTGTGGCCCCGGGCAGGGCACCTCACATCTCCAGACCTCTGCTTCTTTCTTTGCAAAATAAGGGGAGAAGATTAGATGAGTTCAGGTGATGTGATTATGCTTTTTCAGATTCGCAGGCTAATTTTGAACACTAATTGATTAAGCCCCAGTATAAATAATCACTGTTAGTTCCTTTAGAAGAGTAATGCATATTTAAACACATTCATGCCAGATCAATCTATTAAAATGTCATCAGATCCATAATTAAGCTTCTAAGGTGCTAGGCATAGAGTTTTTTTTAACCATTTTATTGGGGACTCTTACAGCTCTTATAGCATTCCATCCATCAATTGTATGAAGCATATTAGTACGTATTTTGCCATCGTGCTTTCCAAAACCAGCATGGAAATTTTATAAATTCCCCAGTAGCAGAATCATCCTATTTGTACAGTTTGTAATCTGCCTTCTACCTTCTCACCTCTCATCCAATCTTTGAGGTGTCAACCCAACTGCAGTGGCCATCAAATAGCTAACTCTAAGTGGCACAATCTAGGCTTCTCTAGAAGCATGTCTATAGACTGCTTCTCCCCATTAACGGCTCATAATCTTGTCCTTATACAGACTGTTTTGTTGTTTGGGGTTTTTTTTTGGGGGGGGGATATTTTAATCATTTGCAGGTGATTAATATCTTTTCTCTTTTCATTCTCCTCGCTGGTCTTTCTAAGCCCCATGCACATGCAGCTGCAAGTAAATATTCTCTGTACTGACAGCTAAGACCATTCAACAAGCATCCACAGTCATTATTACTCTTATTTCTCCATACAGATCATCTCTTTGGATATCAGAATGAACAGAACTGAAATCTGACTTTCTTGCCCATTCTAACTGGTAAGGTAGGCTATCCCCCACCTCCAGTTAAGTTCTAGTCAACGGTTCTTAACCCGTGGGCCATGGCCCCTTTGGGGGTTGAACAACCTTTCACAGGAGTCGCCCAATTCTTACCAGTAGCAAAACTTCAGTTATGAAGTAGCAATGAAAATAATCTTGTGACCGGAGGATCACCACAACATGAGGAACTGTATCACAGGGTCACCACATTAGAAAGTGGGACCCACTGCTCTCGTTCAAACTCAGTAGGTGCTATTCTCTGAAGATTCCTCTCTGACTCTCAAAGAAACGATCATCCTTATCTTTGGATGAAGCTGATATTTCACTACTCTGTGAGAACAAAGAAGTAAGCATTCCGTATTTAAAGTGTTAAGAACCCTGCCAGGGATGGCAATTGGTTTCCTGTTGGCTCTGTGCCCAACTCTCTCCCTCTCTGTTCCCTGCCTTGCTGCCCAAGATGCATTTCCAATTCTCTCACTCAGGGCTTTCGGTGAGACTCCTCCTGTGTAGCTAACTGGCAGGTAACAAGTTCTGGACTCAGCAGTGGGGGTTGTGCTTTAGCAGCAGCCACGGGCTACCTCCTTCCTCAAGGGTCCAGCAGGCATTGTCCACATGACCACCCAACAGTGAGGATCCAGGCCAGCAGCCTCCTCCTCCAAGTGCCTCTCCTTCAGCATGCCTTTCTTCCTGTTAGAATCATGGGTAGTGCCGACGATTACTGTACTCAGCTACAAACAACAGGACTGGAAATCTAAATCCAATCAGAGGTGCCTTAGAAGAAAAATTTGGTGATTTGCTTCCATAAAACTAATGACTGAAAACCCAATTTTATGGAAAACAGTTCCACTCTGGACACAAGAGGTCATCATGTGTAGCTGCTGATTTGACAGAAACTCTTTTTTTTCCTTTGGCTCCACTTCCCTTTCAAATGCCTTTACAATGACAGTAGACTCTTGGCAAAAAAAATGGTCCCCATCTATCCCTTTTCACCTACCCATATTCCTTTGCAGTGTGACTTTCTAGCTCCTCCTATACTCCACCTACTGAATCTGGAGTAAATTTGAGACTTGCCTTAGCCAATCAGACTTTGGTTTTAATTTCTTGCTTTAAGGAAACTCGATAAAAAGCAACTAAAGACTATTACATACTCTCTTTGCTTTTCTTTGACATGTTTTAGTCCAGAAGGCATAGTTCTGCCTTAGTGAATGAGCATTAGTGAAACTTTGGCCATATCTCCAACCCTTATTGTTTGTGTCAGTAGAGTCCACTCAGTTAAGGTTTTCATCTGTATAAATATATTTTAGTCTGGTGGCATAGTGATGATGTGTTGGGCTGTGCACTGCAATGTGAGCAATACAAAGGCACAGAGGAATCTGGTGGGGGGGGGATGTTTTCTACTCCTATGAAGAATTACAATCTCAGAAACCCACAGAGGCAATTCTCCCCTGTCCTTCAAGGGTCACTAAGACTCAGAACCAAGTGCCTCTTCTTTAGCATATCTTTCTACCTTTTAGACCAAATGGCACTGAGTATACATGTTTACTTTCCTTTTCCAAACAATATTTTAAATTTGATACCACTAGCTAAATTAATGATACTATCAATTCCTACAGCTGTTATTGTTCGGTGCCATCAAATTGGTTCTGGTTCATAGCAACCCTGTGTGTGACAGAACTGACCACCACCCAGGCCTGCATCATCCTCACAATTGTTCTTATGCTTGAGCCTGCTCTTGAAGCCACTGTGTCAATCCACCGTGGTGAGGGCCTTCCTCTCCTGCCTTGTCCCTCTGCTTTACAAACAGGATATCCTTCTCCAGGTACCCTTCTGTTATGTGCAAAACATGTGAAATGAAGTCTTGAAATATTTGTCTCTAAGGAGCATTATGACTTTCCTAAGCTAGAATTGCTTGTTCTTTTGGCAGTACATGAAACTTTCAATATTTTTTCCAGCTCCATAATTCAAATTCATTATCCTTCTGTATTCCATATTCAATGTCCAAGTTTCACATAAACAATACCATATGCAACTGAAATTTTGCTGAAATTCATATGACACCAGTACATTGTAGCAGTACATTTACAGGGAGCTTGCAGAGGTCCAGGCTGGATTCTAGAGTGGCCAGGAAACAAGGGATATCATTACTAATGTCAAATGGATCTTGCCTGATAGCAGAGAATACCAGAACTATGTTCATTTGTGCTTTATTGACTATGCCAAGCCATTTTATTGTGTAGATTCTAAAAAGTAATAGATAACCTTGAATAGAAGGGAATTCCAGAACATTTCACCTTGGTCCAGTGGCATGTGTACATGGATTCAAAGAGAACAAGGAAATCCTGCATAGTTTAAAATCAGGAAAGGTGTGCATCAAGGCTATATCCTCTCACAATTAATACTATGAATATAATTACAAAAGGTCCAGTGGGGATGATTTTATAATATTCCCCAATAAAATTATACTTATATCTCTAAAATGGACCAGAAACATATATAAACCATAGATATATGAATGGGCATTCAACTTACACTTAATGGCAGCTCTAATCAAAGAACAGTTATTTCTGATGATGTGATCCTACACAATACCTACCTTCATGAAGAGATTATTAAAGATTTGAGTGCTACAGTAAAGTACAGTGAGGAATTCACAATGCCCAACTATTGGAAATAGAGTACCTGGTGTTCAAACAGGCAAACAAGCAACAGTGTTAAAACAAGCAACCATGTAACTGAGTTGCCAGTTAAATCCACATGAGAGAAACACACCATCCTGTGCAATCCAAGCACTGGGAAAAATAGCACCCAACACTGAAGGAGTAAGTAATATTGGAGTTTATTTTCTGAGCACTCAGTGTGCAGTAGGCTATGTATAGCTCAGTGGTTCTTAACCTTCCTAAGGTCACAACCCTTTAATGCAGTTCCTTGTGTTGTGGTGACTTCCCAACCATAAAATTATTTTCTTAGATACTTCATAGCTGTAATTTTGCTATGACCCACAGGTTGAGAATTGCTGCTATAGTTGATAGTGAAAGCTCAAAATCCATTTGCAGGGTCCCCGTGTGGTTTAAGACTCCAGGGAATTTCCTGACCATTGACCAGGAATGCAGGTAGGCTCGCTGTCAGACAGAGTGCATCGGAAAGGGAATGTCGCAGATAGACTTAGTTAAAATGTAACACCTTATCATTTGTTCTTTACTTGTTTATTGTTATCTGATTTTTCTTTTCCTCAAGATGCATAAGCCTTTATCTTATTTTAAAAACAGTTTTATTGGCGTAAATTTCACATACCATACAACTTAATCCTTCAACCATATAAAGAAGAGCTATGCAATCACCACTACAATCAATGTCAGAACATTTTCTTCTTGTACTCATTGCTGTTAGCTCATTTCCTCCCAAACCACCACCCTTCCTCTGGATAATTACTAATCCAGCTACTCTCTGCATATGTTTACCTATCCTGGACTGCATATACAGAAAATCATCCAAAATGAAACAGGAAAAAAACAACAAAGAAAACAGAGAAAAACCTCTCAGCCAAAAAGAAAACTGATGAAGCTGATGAAGCTGTCAGCAACGGTACAATACTGCTTGATGTGATTGAACTATGGGATGATATATTTGTATTAGCTCTCAATAAAAAAGGGTTTTTGGAGAAGAAGAAGGCAGAAATATTAAAAAGTGAGACTTTAAACTGGCTCAGACAGGGATATAGTATTAGATTTTTACCTAACCACATCTGCCCCAATTATCATTGCAATGTTTCTGTCTGATAGAAAGGCTTGTAAGATCCCAGCAGCATGGGTAAAGGGAATTCACTGAGGCTTTATCTAAGAGGGAACCCTGCAAATAGATTTTAAGCTTCCACTGTCATTCATAGCTTTCTGCAAATTGGGGTTTATAATGTAAGCTCTGATACCACACCCTTCTTCAGATGTGGATTTTATTATTCACAATACTTTGATCACACAAGTTTGTGTGCTTCATCCATGTGGACTTATAGGTCACCACACTTAGAGGCTGCTTGTTTTAACACAAGCTTTTCAGGCGCACGATGCTGTTCTTTAGACAGCTGGGCCCCACCTAGTGTTTTCACCGCACATTGCTATAGAGCCCATGTCTTCAGTAATCTTTTCATGTGGGCTCTAGTTTTGAGTAGAGCCTTGTAATGAAAACTAATTGTTCTCATATTGGAGATAAAATTAAGAGGAAGCCTCAAATCCATTCATATATACATATGGTTTGTGGGGTACCACCCCCTCCCCCAATGTAATTTTTCCCCAAATCTATGCAATTTTATTTTGGGTTTGGTTTTTTGCTTTGTTTTGCTTTTTTTACGAAACAATCTTATCACCTTCAAAGTGCTTTCTCTTCATTACATTTAATACATTTGTCAAAGCTGTGATTCCATTCTTGGAAATATATTTCAAACTCATTTGTTAGGAGGGCTGACAGCACCTCCTTCATTTTTCCTTCACCTCTTCGGCATGTCTTTTCATGTCCCTCTTCATCCACAGAAACAAGAAGTCGCACAGAGTGACATCAGGTGAGTCAGGTTCATGGGACAAGACGGGCAGGCCAGTTTTTACCAAAAAAAAAAAAAGCATGCGCCAAGATGGCTGTGTGAGCAGGTACATTGGTGTGGTGGCAAAACCCGTCCTCAACTGCCACAAATCAGACCTTTTTGCTGTTGTTGTTACACACTGTTATGCAATCTTTTCAGCACCTCTAACTAGAAAGCTTAATAGTCTGGCCTGCTGGAATGAACTCCAAATGCACCGTGCCTCTCACAGAAAAAAGAAATTGTCTTGATTTTTTATTTCGCTTAATGAGCTTTTGGGGAGCAAGGTGACAATGGTGTCTTCCACTGGCTTGATTGATGTTTGCATTCAGAGTCACAAGAATAGCACCTTGTCTCTGTCTTTCCTCTCTGATCTTCAGTGTGATCTATACCTGTTGCCTACCAGTTTGATGTAAGTGGATTCTTTGGAAAAAGCATGGAGTAGTGATCAAAGGTACAGCTCACAGAGTGTAGAAGAATAAAATATTAACTTCAAATACTAACAGTGGTTATTTGGAGCAATATGAATTTGGCTTTTCCCTTTTGTTTCTTTGTTGAATAATTAAGATATATTGATTTGTCCAATGGGTCCTGGCTCATTCAGTAGTGGAATTCTCGATTTCCATATAGGTAGCCCGGATTTAGCATACAACCAATGCATCTCATGTACAATCAGCACCATAAGTTACCAGAGGCTTGGTGTGTTGCTGTGTTATGACCGGGCCTCAGTGGAGCTTTCAGATACAGAAACTACAAAGAAAGGCCTGGTAATACCCTTCAGAAAGTCAACCTGCAAACTGCAAAATCACCATACTGTTGCTTTACAACCAATCCCAATGCTGCTAAGCAATCCTCTTTTTTTCCCTTTTGGCTTAGGCTTTGCTTCTTGGTCTTTTCTTGAGGCGTGGGGTCTTTTAGGGCATTCATTCCCCATAAGGCAGGGACAGGTGATCATGCACATTAGCTGGCATGAATAGATGCAAGTGTCCTTTCAGAAATCTTGCAAGAGCCTGTTCATGATGCTCTGATGAAGGCTGGAATCTGTGGCATTTGGATCTATGCCAGATCCACAAAATCTAATGCATATTGAATTTCTGTATACTTTGTGTCAGTTATTTTTCACAATAGAGCTTTTATTAACAGTCAAGAAAATTGAGGCTCAGAGAAGTTAATGGCTTACAGAAAATCACCCAGTAAATCTGGGATTATCTAAAATCAATCTGATGTTAAACTTTATTTTAATTCTGAGAAACAAAAAAATATATTTTTCTCATAGAAAATATATGCCAGCCATTATTTTTCTTCTCTGAGCCAGCAATAAAAGAGAGACAAGTGCAGTTCTAGGGCATGAGGGTAGCAATTATGAAAGAGACAATCCAACTCTTGACAGTGATGTGAAAAACTTGGTTCCAGAATAGGCTACCTAATATTTCAACAGGCTAAACTTTTAGACTTTAGACAAGATGATCTTTAAAGTTCCTGAAAGTTTTGTTTCTCAAAGAATAGTCTGAAGTATACATCTATCAAAAGTGTCTCAGGTGCCTGAACTGGGAGTTTTTCATTTGTCACAAGATTCCTTTAGCAATGATAGCTTAGTCAGGAAAACAGCCAGAGGGAGTTCATGTTATCCCTGTCAGTTATCTCTGCAGGCTAGTGAGCACCTTAGTACTTGGTTGGCACTGCTAGCTGCCATGGAATTGGCTTTAATGTAGGGTGACCCCAGGCACAACGCCAGGAGGCTTTCCCGGGCCTGCACCATCTTCACTGGGTAGTCGCAGTGCAATGGAGGGGGTTTATCTCCCAGTGCTATATTAAGCTATATCCTATTGTGAGCTATAAGGAATTCATTTTTCCAAAGTAGATCACCAAGACTTTTTCCCCTGGTCTGTCTTAGTCTGAAGGCTCCACTGAAACCTGTCCACCCTGGGTGAGCCTGCCGACATTGAAATCACAACAAAAGTCACTGCAGTCTGAAGAGCAGGTAACAAGATGGGTGGGTGATGGATTCTAACTCTAGCAGTTTAAAAAGCAATGATTCTCAAGAGTGTGTTGTCAGCCACATTGTTCACCTGCTCTTGATCGACTCCTTCATAGACCTATGGTGGGCTTCCAGGGCCTCTGATGTGGTGTGTGAATGCTTATTGGCTGGGACACTTTGGTTCTCTGCCATGAGGTCTTTCACCTCCTGCAACTTAAACTGGGGAGTCTACCTTGTTGGCTCAGCCAGACTCCCAAGGGAAGAGGGCACACAAACAACTACTCTTTAGCTCTAGACTCTGCCTGGCACAATGTCGCTTTCTTTCACTTCTTTAATGAAAAGTTTTATTGACATGCAATTTCTATATCATACAGTTCAGGGGTTTAAATATATTTGAAAGGTGTGCAACCACCACCACAATCAATTCTAGGCTGCTTTCTTCTTTCTTGTTCTTGTTATCTGTCGTCAGGCGACATTGAGTCAGTTCCAACACATAATGACCATATGCACAGCAGGAAGAAGCACGGCCCGGTCCTGCTCTGCCCTGACAACTGTTCCCAGGTCTGTCCAATAGTTGCAGCCACTGTGTCAATCCATCCCTGTGAGGGTCGTCCGCTCTTCATTGCTCTCGACTTTGCCAAACATCATGTCCTTCTCCTGGCAACATGTCCAAAATATGCGAGACGGAATCTCGCCGCCTTTGCCCACAGGAGCACTCTGGCTGTACTTCTTCCAAGACAGATGTGTTTGTCTTGGGTTGGTTCTGGGTTCAGTTGCACCTTAGTCCTCACAGTAACATCTTTGCTCGTCTACAATTTAAAGAGGTCTCATGCAGCCAATTTACCTAACGCAATGTGATCTCTTAGCGGCTACTTTGATCTCTTGACCGCTGCTTCCATGAACGTTCATTGTGGATCCAAGCAAAATGAGATCCTTGACAACTTTGGTCTTTTCTCTGGTTATCATGACCAATAGCAGCGGAAGGGGGAAATCTCCTTGTCCCTCTCCAGCACATTGCAGGGTCACATGGCTGAGAGAGGAAATGAAGTAAGACTAATACGTCAACCCACCACCAGGTCCGTGGTTTAAAGTACTGTAAGACTTTGAGAGATGATGGTAAAGAAACATTCTCTATTTATTGACAATGGATTAAATTATCTAACAATCCCTCCCATCTCTAGCCCCACAGGCAAGTAATAGGGCCCAGGAGTAATGGCCATGTGTGTTCAAACAGCCCCCTGCAGCCACTGCAGGTGGTAAACAATGGTGTCAGAGCAAGCTGTGGGTAGTAGTAGGTCCACCAACTCCTCTGGAGGTGGGACTCACCATCAGTGAAGCAGGCGTCATCTCTTTTCCTGCCTTTAGTGTCCAGGTCCGTTGTGAACCCTGCGCACCTGGAGCTGTACCTTTCCCTCGCTCACAGGCAACACTTCTGACCTCCTCTTGCTGCAACAAAGTACAGGATCAGAGACCTTCATTGCCACCTATTTACTGAGGAAGTCACCCACGGATTTGATGCCATTTCTCATGTCAAATCACTGCTCAGGTGGGCAGTGCTCGGTCAATAGCAACTCCATGGAAACGGCACAACAAGGGTCAAAATCAGGCAATGAGGCGGTCATTCGAGTGATTTTGTGAATGGTATGCACCACTGCTTACACCATTTGGCAAGCAGTTCTTAGAAATAAATGGTATAGTGAATTTCTTTAATTTAGTCTTATATATTTAATTTTTATTATGAAAAAAGTTACTCAATATTTTAATACCACCCTTGCATGCCATGGGCCCTATAATCATATCTATTCTTGTACTTCTCTCTGCTATTACACTGTGACCCATCCCTCCCAAGGCTTCCCCTCCTGAGCTTGCCCTGGTCCAGCATAGACTCGAGTCCGCTCCTGTGGCCAGCGTGGAGTTAGGGGATGGCGTCCAGGTTTCAGTTCGCCCCCTGTTGCTGTTGATGGGTGCCATCAAGTCAGTTCCAACTCACAGACCCAAAGGACAGCAGAACAAAACCCTGCCTCCACCTCACAATTGCTGCTATGTTTGTTAAGTTTGAGCTATTTGTTGCAGCCACTGGATCAATCTCTTCAAAGACCTTACTTTTTCCCTGCCTTTCTACTTTCCCAAGCACAATGTCACTTTAGATATACCTGAGAAAACTAACAATGTCCTGCTGCTATGTGGAATGTTCTGCAAGACCCATCCCTCCAAAGTGGACGGACAATTCCTTCTCCCTCATTGGTCCTTAGTCAGGAAGATCTGCTGAAGCTTGTTCCCCTTCAGTGGCCCTGCAGTATTTAAAATACTGGTGACATAACTTCTAGCATCTCACTACTGGCCCGGAAATGCTAGGAAAGGCCTTCCAGGTAGATACTGAAATTCACCACTAGTAAAGTACCCTAACAACTCACATCACTTAAATTGGGGAAGGGGGGGATCAATACATTGATCCTGTAGGATCAATAAACCCCCACCAGTTGAGAAAAATCAAAATCGCCTTAAAATGTAAGATTTGGTGCACATTTTTGCTGAGCTCTGTCCAGTTGATTTTAGACTCTGGGTAACCCATGTCCCAGAGAGGAGTTGCCCTGTCTAGGACAATTGGAGCAGGAGCAGAGTGCCCCTTCACTATCCCGCAGAGTGGTGTAGGCTGACATCCAGCTCATAATCATTGTGACACCGGGGCTCTTGAGACACAAACTAACAAAGCCCACACAGCAAGGTCGATTTCAAAATTACTGCAAGTTGCGCTCTGAAAGCCTCAAAGAATGACTAGTCTTTTAGAGAAAGTGTCTGGAAGATTTGTGAATAATGAATTATACCCGGGGCCATGCAGTCTTTCATTCCGTTGTGCCTTGGGTCGCTATGGGGAGAGAGTGACTCCATGGAACCTAACAATGACAGCAAACAGAGAACGAAACAGCGCTTCCTGCAAGCCCTGCTGAGCCAGCCACAGTCCTTTCTCACCAAAGGGGCCCTCTCAGCTCCGGCCCAAACCCACCCAC